>CM075192.1:3334696-3377196 GCA_037577475.1 Chaunax sp. Z400 | reverse complement strand
GAGTAGCTGGTCAGACCTGGGTATAGGGGCCAAAGACTAATGGAACCGTCTAGTAGCTGGTCCGACTTGTGTATAGGGACCAAAGACTAATGGAACCGTCTAGTAGCTGGTCCGACCTGGGTATAGGGGCCAAAGACTAATGGAACCGTCTAGTAGCTGGTCAGACCTGGGTATAGGGGCCAAAGACTAATGGAACCGTCTAGTAGCTGGTCCGACCTGGGTATAGGGGCCAAAGACTAATGGAACCGTCTAGTAGCTGGTCAGACCTGGGTATAGGGGCCAAAGACTAATGGAACCGTCTAGTAGCTGGTCTGACCTGGGTATATGGGACAAAGACTAATGGAACCATCTAGTATCTGGTTCCTCTGAAGGTTCCTCAGGATATCAGGAGCTCAGAGCCTCACAATTTTATCTGGTAAACCAATGATTAGAGGTTTTGGGGCTGAAACCATCTCAACCTATTGTCAAAATTTAAATGGGTAAGAAGCCCGGCTCACTGGCTTGGAGCTGGGTGTGGTTCAAATAATCAGCCAATCAGGACATGTTCCATGTCTGGATGTATTCCTTAAAGTGACATCATCAGACCAGACACTTTGTGCAAAGCTGCTGACAAAAACACTACAGTACACTAAACAATACCAGCAACAACTCAGCTCTGACATGAGATTCATTCCTAAACAACCATTAGACTACAGCCGTTCTCTACCTGTCTGTTTGGGTGGGAGCTGTCGTAGCCCAGCACCAGACTGGATCTTCTGCTGTGGAGCAGCAGGTCGGTCGGCTTGAAGGGCAGCGAGAATCCCTGGACGCTCCTACAGAAGTCGAACGTGTTCCACAGGAAGTTGTTGGTGGAGTCTACAAAAAGATACTGGAGGAGAGAATATAGAGTTAAAATAAGACCAGACGTCTCTAAGGTGCCTTTTAAAACATTATCCACAACAGAAATATGACATGATGTCTACGATAAGTTTACTTTACAGCTTCAGAGGGAAACAGAAATGTCTTAGATATCCAGTGCTCCAGATCCAGTCTCCAGACGCCCAGAGATCCCAAACTGAAGACGTTATTTACATCATTTGTTTGTGCTGAAATCGTCACTAAGCTAAAAGCATAGTCTCGTCTCCATCTCCTGCAGGTCGTTAATACTGTAGAGCTGTTCTACAGATGTTTGTGGACTAAGAAACCTCACCTGACTTTCTGTTTACATGGGGATGAGTAGACAATGAATTGAATGGGTTTACATTTATGAGCTATTACAGTGAGTGATCAACTATTCTCAGATATATTAAGTTAATGATCTGTTTTGTGGCATTGAGAAGCTGTTCACTCTTCTCCGTCTCTATTCATTCTAACGGGGTTCTTCGTGACTGGTTTCTTTGGAACGTCCACTATCAGACCTCAGACTGGACTGACCAGGTCTGTGAATGGACCTGTATAGACCCTCAATAAAAACAGCTCTGGGATCCTGACACAGAGGATGTGTCTGATACATACTGTGTACGACTATAGCGTGACTGAATGCAACTCAGGTGAGATCTCTTGGCTCCGGTTCAGTCAACTGATACAAAGACTGTTCAACTATCACTGGTATCTGCTTACATCTGGTTTCACACCCATTCAAAGCTTAGGAAACACTTTAAGTAGAAAAAGACACGAAATACAAAAGGAAACACAAGAAGCAACACAAGATAAAAATAAGAAGACAGGAAATACATTCTCAATAAATAAAGTTTGATTTGGTGGTTATTGAAAGAGGATATAGCTGATATAATCATCATAACCTCTTAGTGTTTACAGCCAACATGCATTGTGAAGCTTTGTTCTGTGGACTCCTGGTGGTTTTAAACCCAGACTAGGTCCTACTCCTCTCTGCCTAACTTTTATTTGTCCAACACCATCACTTCATCTCTTATCTACTCCCCCTGTATTCTTTATACCCCATCTGGTACTGAACCCCTCTGAGCCAGTCAGATGACCCCTGAGTCCCTGTTAGCCCTGTGATGCTATGTGCATCCTCCACAAGCTGGGACTGGGCATTTGGAGTTCATTGCTGTGTTGGAAAACAGCGACTAATCTGTGAAACATAAAATTCTGTAAAGACGATACAGTAAAGTCATCAAACATCATTAATGTCTAATAGAGTACATTGGAAGGGATAACCCAAGCGTTTATGGACCAGAACCGTTACCTGTTTCCAACCCTAATCTAACAGTAGCTTGTGTTCCTGCCTTTATGATCAGTCACAGCTATAATACATTTACATTAAACATGGAGGCCAACATATAATTCAGGATCATCTCTTTCAAGTATACCCGAATATTTATAAAACTACTTCTAAGTCAGAATGCTTCCATGTCTTCAGACCAATCATGTTCATCTCTAGAACTTTCTGGAATTCAGTCAAACTGTGCCAACTTCAGTTAGTTGTGTTACAAAGGACTAACTATTACCACCACCAAGAAAGTTATGTTTAATGTGTTGGATGGATGGTTGGATGGATGGATGGTTGGATGGATGGATGGATGGATGGATGGATGGTTGGATGGATGGTTGGATGGATGGATGGATGGTTGGATGGATGGTTGGATGGATGGTTGGATGGATGGATGGATGGATGGATGGATGGATGGATGGTTGGATGGATGGTTGGATGGTTGGATGGATGGTTGGATGGTTGGATGGATGGATGGTTGGATGGATGGTTGGATGGACAGACAGTTGGACGGTTGGATGGATGGATGGATGGATGGATGGTTGGTTGGTTGGTTGAATGGTTGGTTGGTTGGTTGGTTGGTTGGAAAGATGGGATATCTATCTATTGAAATTATAATAGTAACACATGAAAAAATCCTTTTGTCTTACTTGATGCGTCTTTCTTGGAGGTCAGTTAAACAGTCACATATCGAACTGTCTTTATTAGAGTGGCTCAGGACCATAAGTTAATATTATGTTAGACTAAAGGAGGTGCAAACAGCACCTTACACCTGTGTCTTGTGCTCATATCTGTTCTGAGGAACCAACTGCAGGAGAAAAGGTGTAATTAAACAATCACAGTCTTTAACAGCACCCAGGAGCGCAATGGCTTCAAATCCTGTAAAATGGAAAATGTGTAACAACCTGCAACACTTCCTGGATGTCTGTGGTCCAATAACCACACAGACAGCTGTCATATGCTGAGACATTACCCATAAACCACTGAGATCTCTGAGGATTCAGTTCTGTCTGACACATGTGATGCAGCTGGAGTTAGATCCACCTCTACTGTACTTCCTCGTTGCCCTGGAGCTGTTACCTTCATTCGTTTTAAACAGCAGTCACCATACTGCACACGGAAGTCTGGTTTCCTGATTAGACAAGAATTAGGATGCTGTGTAAAACAAATTAAACACAATGTGATCATTTGCTGATCCCTTATACTCAACTGAAAAAAGTACAAAGATAATATCTTCAATGTTTTACCTCAACTTGAAAATAGATGCTTATTCTGAATTTTATGCCAGCAACACTCTCAAAAAAGAGACAGAAAGAGTGGGAAAGATGTGAAATGCTCAAAACCAGCTGATTTGATCATTCCACAGGTGATAGTATCATGATTGGGTATCAGCAGTGGGCTCACCACCTCATGAAACGTGATTGTATAAAAGATGTTTGGAACACTTTGTGAAACCGTTGACAGTAAACAGTTCGTTTGTACATGATGTTTTTTGTTTACGTTTCATTCTGTTTTTGTTTACGCTTTATTTTGTTTTTGTTTACATGTCATTCTGTTTTTATGTACGTTTTATTCTGGTTTTTTGTTTTATTCTGTTTTTATTTATGTTTCATTCTGTTTTTATGTACGTTTTATTCTGGTTTTTTGTTTTATTCTGTTTTTATTTATGTTTCATTCTGTTTTTATGTACGTTTTATTCTGGTTTTTTGTTTTATTCTGTTTTTATTTATGTTTCATTCTGTTTTTAATGTACGTTTTATTCTGTTTTTTTGTTTTATTCTGTTTTTATTTATGTTTCATTCTGTTTTTATGTACGTTTTACACAGCGTCACAACCTTTTTGGACTCAGGTTACATCACTGACTTGGACTTACCCTCTTGTTGTCTGCAGGGCTGTGGTAGAACTGGGAGATAACCTGCTTGCTGCCATCTTTGGATTTCACACCTGAAAGTTGGAACTTGTCTGAGACGAGCGTGAATGTGGTCCCGTAGTCATAGGAGACATACACCTGGACACAAAGAGCAGAGGAGAGGACAGTGACGACACCTGATGTTCTGTGATGACCGTACAGAAACCATGGCTCTGCAGCATGCTAACGCTGCTCTCTCTCTCTCTCTCTCTCTCTCTCTCTCTCTTTAAATGTATAGCTTGCTCAACCACCTCTGCAATCCAAGACTTAATCAGGACTTCATTTTTTGTGTCATCCTGCTCACAAACAGAAAAACGAACCAACTAACCAGACTGAAAACAGAAATAAGGGATGTGATCACCTGGTGTTCTCTCAGACAGACAGCTAACAGGGAGCTAAAGGCTAACTTGTGTCATCAGTGACAGACATCTTGTGAACAGAGCTGCAAAAATTTCACAAAAATCAGTCTCATCATATTGATCGATTTAAATTAATCACTTTAGAACTGAGACCATCCGGTCACACGATGAGGCTAAACATTAGCTTCATTAGCTTGTTTCTGGCAAAAACAAGTTTGTGTTCATTGTTATTCAAAATAAATAAATTGTCTTTAATGTACTTCTTTCCTCATAAAATACTACCAAAGACCTTCTTTTAAACTATTTAAAGGCCTGGATTAAAATCCATGCTCTTCTTTGCCTTCATGCCTGCCTTTACCTGCATTTCTTCTAGTTATCACTAAATGTGCTTCATAAAAACAGCTTCATGACGCAAATGACAATTTTAATCTATTACTTCTGTGGTCAAGCAAACAAATTGAGACAAACATATCACTAATCTGATCCACAATGAAGTCATTAAAAGTTTACTCCCACTCAGTATTTTCCTGCTCAAGGTTTGTGAAGAGTTTTTAAAGTGACCACGATATTTTTATTCAGTAGGATGAAAGTTATTTTACAGCCTGATATAACGGTCATATTTTTAGCACAGCGGAATACAGAGAACAATTCAGATTTGAAGCCAGTGAAGGGCGAAAATATGAAGTAAACAAAGAGCCATTTTGAAATTCGGTGACGTCACACGTCATCCTTCCCCGAGGGCTTCCACAGATCTCCAGGCCACGCAAGGCCCCACGTGCATGCACAGAAGTTTCAAATCAGTGAGAACATGGAGAAAAACGTGGACGACCTAAAATAACAGATAGTGAGGAAAAGGCGTCGAGTATCTGAACAAAAGAAACAGAGTAAAACTGGTAAAAACTGGAGAGCAGAAGGATCCATGGGAGATACTGAAATCTAAATCTGGACACACGGCTGGTTTAAGAGACAGGAAGCTGCAGGGAAACAGCTGATAGGAAATCTAAAACAAACCTACCCACAGAATTCACTTTCATTAGACATGTTTTTGTTTGAATTATGCTTTGAAACTTGACCAAATAATAAAATGATATTTATTAACTGATATGCAGTATTTTGGGTGGAATGCATTTTGTTTAGGCTGTTAGTTGAGTGGGAGAATAGCTTTAAACAGTAATGAGAGGCTTAAACACGCTGTAGCTCATCCTCCAGGAGACAAACATTTAAAATGACTTTGCAGATGCATTAACCATTCTATGGTCGGACTGTTTTATTAATGATAATGGTCTTAAAAACCCTCATAAACCATTAAAGAGAGACTTTGTCTCTAAGCATTCAGTTCTGAAAGCTGATGAAGAGCAGCAGGTAGAAGATGAAGATGTTCTATGTGTGTGTGTGTGTTAGCAGATGGAGGGCTTAATGTGTGAGTCAACAACCACCAGAAACACAAGAAACATGTTAGACAAGTGAGAACAAACACTTTGCTCCACACTGCTATTAATAGAGACAATTTAGTGACTGAATTATATTTAGATATAAAGAACACTACTGAGGTGATAACACATGTTCTTGTGTACGGATGTGTTCAGGTCTACTCACAGAGCTGGTTTTGGGTCCAGTGGCTCCGGCGCTGTCCCGGGCCAACGCTACAATCACATTGCTCTTCTCTCCAGCCCAGTGCACCACCATCTGGTTATGAGAGTCGTTCAGGTTGGCCTGCAGGACCAAACAGGTTGGATTAAAGATGGATGTCAGGGAAGACAAGCAGACAAACATTCTCTTCAGTCTGGTGAAAATGAACTTCAGAGATACTGGATCACTGCAAAGCAACAAAACATATAAATGTAGCAACTGGAGCAGTGAAAGAATGATGTAATAAAACTTAAAATCAGTGTTTGTTGTTGTTGCTAACAGTAAACTGGTCTAAACTGTAACAACAGAGAGAACTTTAAGCTTCATTTATTGATGTTTTTTCCAGAATAGCTCCTCCTACATTAGTGTTGTCCAGGGTTCAATATCAGTGTGATGGACAAGAACATGTGTTCAGAACATTACTGAGAGTCCAACAGACACTCAGCAGCTAATGTAGTGAGTCTGATCGTTGCTCTGTGACTCCGACAGTTAACCTCCACGAGTTGATTAGTCTGATAGATTGATTACATTGATTAGTTGTTGTGATTTAACAAACAGAGCTGGTGTTATAGAACTACACACCTCCTGTCCATTGTGAACACAGTAGTGAGCATGGAACCATTGACTCAGCAGGGGTCGAAACAAAAAAGAACATCCAGTGGGAATCAGTGTCAGTGTTAGTAAGCCTGGCTGGTCAGCCTCCAATTTAAAGTGTAATGGAGCTAAACAAGCTTGTTAGCTGTTAGCTGCTAACAGTAGCTAACATGTGCTATGAAAGCTTGATGAACAAGAAGACCTGAAACAACATTTGTAGACCAGAGGCCTCATTTCTAAAGACGCACAAAAAAGTATCGTAAACAGGGTGAAATGTGTGTAAACATCTTTCACCACAAACGTTGGTATTTATAGAGAAAAAGGTTCAGATTTCTACGTAAACTTTCACCCTGATGTAGAGTCAGAATCAGAGACACTCCATGGTTTTATCACTAAATAAAGTTCAGTCAGAAGTAAAAACACAGATGAATGTAAAACACACATCAGCACATATACATTTCATAATGTATAGGCCTGCCTCTGATGGTGGATATAGTCTAAATTTATGTGTTATAATATGTAAATGTAATTTAATGTCATTATATTGTTTGATGCAGATATGGTTGAATTATTTGTTCCATCTTTAATTGAATGTCAGCTTTGTGTATCAGTCAGGAGGTCAGACTTTCCCTCCCTACTATCCAACCCTGTTCACCATCCACCACATGCTTCTGTCAGACAAACAGCTGGAGACACAGCTGACTTGTCCTTTAATGTGTTTTATTAACACACTGCACAACATCAACATGAGCTCTGAGCAAGTAACACCAGAGAATCTCAACCAACTTTGTTGATCACTCAGTGACACCGTAGCTACTAATTCTAGTTCTCTGATTGGCTGGACAGCATGTCAGTCTACAGTATTACCCAATACCTTCAGCCTGTTTCCTTTATTTGATATTCCACTGCTAAGCAAACAAAACTAAACAGTTTTACGGTGATGAGAACCTCTAACTCACACTCTAAAACTCTTTCTTCTTCATACTCATCATCATCTTCATCATCACCATCATCATCATCACTGATAGTCCAACAAAGGCTCCTTAACAATATCACTATATTCATGAGACATTTAGCGTTGACTATTTATGGAGGAGCAGTGGGACAAGCTGACAATAAGAACAATGCAGAACATAGACTTTAACCATACAAACAGCTGTCTGATGACGGTCTATCAGTACACACATATGTGCTGCTACAGGGTGAGGAATGCAATTACTTGCTGCTACACATACTAATTCTCTGCTCAGTGAAGCTCCACATGGATCAATGAAAAGAAACAGGCTATTTCATCAGTTTCATTGTCACTGCCTCGCCATCAGTGCTGCTTCCCTTATCTTTTATTGATGATCTCAGAGAGGCCAGGCTTGTTATGGTTCATACTGAAGAGAACAACAAAGATCTCTGATACCCTATCAGCTGGGATCAGACCCAGCCCTCAACCCCCTCCTGACTGATGAAGACTCGACATCTCCTTTAGCCTCACATGGAAAAACAGAGCAGACAGACACCAGTTTAACCTCTTCATCATGTGAATTTCCTGATACACAACCTGCTTTTCCACCTCTTGCTTTAGCCATCCTCCTCCTCCTCCTCCTGTCATCTTCCTCCCTCAGGGCCGTCTCTAAAAAAGCTGAGGCCGTCTCTCAGGCCGAGGTGTTGCAACAATAAATCTTTGTATTTTAGGCCTCATTGGCCGTGGTGAGTGTGGGCCAAAGGCTGCCAGCACCTCCACAGCCTGACACAGCTGAATCTGGAGAATGATGACGTTCAGATAAAAACCAGACTGCAGCAAATGGCAGCTTGGGAGTTAAGGCTGCGAGGGTCCGTCTGCAGATGATCGCTGCCCTGTTCATACACAGTGGTTTAAAATGGAGCCACTAACACGGCTGTAGACAGCATTCAGGGGGCGTTTGAAAAATGTTATCTCCTTAGCAACGCAGCATCTTTGTTACAAGTTCCACAAACTGCTCAGCCTACAGAGCAGGGACTTAATGGTTTGGCTCAAAACTGAAGACTCTCAGCTCTCCTTCAAGCTCAGCTGATTAACCTTTTCATGACCATCCTCACAGAAGCTAACAGGGCTGCATCAGGCCTTTACAAGCATGTTAACATCAGACAGTTACACGTCAACAGCAGCAACGGACCTCCAATGATAATCAATGGACCTCCAATGAAAATCGATGGACCTCCAATGAAAATCGATGGACCTCCAATGAAAATCGATGGACCTCCAATGATAATCGATGGACCTCCAATGATAATCGATGGACCTCCAATGATAATCGATGGACCTCCAATGATAATCTATTGACCTCCAATGATAATAAATGGACCTCCAATGAAAATCGATGGACCTCCAATGATAATCAATGGACCTCCAATGATAATCGATGGACCTCCAATGATAATCAATGGACCTCCAATGAAAATCGATGGACCTCCAATGATAATCAATGGACCTCCAATGATAATCGATGGACCTCCAATAATAATCGATGGACCTCCAATGATAATCTATTGACCTCCAATGATAATAAATGGACCTATGAAAATCGATGGACCTCCAATGATAATCGATGGACCTCCAATGATAATCAATGGACCTCCAATGATAATCAATGGACCTCCAATGATAATCAATGGACCTCCAATGATAATCAATGGACCTCCACTTCACAGCAGTTTGTGTCCATTTAAATCTTAAATGAGTGAACTGTGTAAATGATTTATGAGATCCAGTGATGAACATTTTAAAATGGGCTGTAAAAAGAACTGAATCCTGGTTATTCCAGTGATGTGACTGTAAAATGATTTTTAAGGTACAATCTGTGGATTTATTCTACACCTGTGGATTTATTCTACATCTGTGGATTTATTCTACACCTGTGGATTTATTCTACACCTGTGGATTTATTCTACACCTGTGGATTTATTCTATATCTGTGGATTTATTCTACACCTGTGGATTTATTCTATATCTGTGGATTTATTCTACACCTGTGGATTTATTCTACACCTGTGGATTTATTCTACACCTGTGGATTTATTCTACACCTGTGGATTTATTCTACACCTGTGGATTTATTCTACACCTGTGGATATATTCTACACCTGTGGATATATTCTACACCTGTGGATTTATTCTACACCTGTGGATTTATTCTACACCTGTGGATTTATTCTACACCTGTGGATATATTCTACACCTGTGGATTTATTCTACACCTGTGGATTTATTCTACACCTGTGGATTTATTCTACACCTGTGGATATATTCTACACCTGTGGATATATTCTACATCTGTGGATTTATTCTACATCTGTGGATTTATTCTACACCTGTGGATATATTCTACATCTGTGGATTTATTCTACATCTGTGGATTTATTCTACACCTGTCGATTTATTTCCCTGTGGATTTATTCTACATCTGTGGATTTATTCTACTTTGTCCAGAGCAAGGTTCAAAATCACACCACTGAATTAAAGCCTCACATACTGTGATGTGATGTCAGAAATGTGACTAGCAGACAAACACATGCTGAACTCTTCATGTGATGCTGAAGCTGTCAGAGGTACGTGTTTACAGAGCAGGGATAACCCATAACCCTTCATCCCAGAGCAGACGGGATAAACATGGTGGGTCAGACTAGACTGGGGCAGAGACTTTATCACCATCTGTAATTTATATCTGCACTTCCACACTCTGCTCAGATATAAAACAATTAATTAAACACTTCATAAAAACCCTAATTTACTTTAATTGTTACACAGAGTACACCATGTAGAAATTCATGCTATGCAGCAAATGAGGGCTGGATCCTCTGGTCACATGATTCTCCATCCACCCACTTATCTGGGTCGCGTGGGCAGCAGTGTCAGCAGAGAAGCCCAAACCTCCCTCTTCCCAGCCACCTCTTCCAGCACTTCTGGGGATACACCAAGACGTTCTCAAGCCAGCCGAGAGATATAATCCCTCCAGCGCGTCCTGGGTCTACCCCGGGGTCTCCTCCCAGTGGGACATGCCCGAAATACCTCCCCTAACCAAATGCCTGAACCACCTCAGCTGACTCCTCTCAATGTGGAGGAGCAGCAGCTCCACTCTGAGCCCCTCCTGAATGACTGAGCTCCTCTCCCTCTCTCTAAGGGTGAGTCCAGACACCCTGCAGAGGAAGCTCATTTCTTGCTCTTTCGGTCATTACCCAGAGCTCATGACCATAGGTGAGGGTAGGAACGTAGATTAACTGGTAAATCGAGAGCTTTGCCTTGTAGCTTAGCTCCATTTCCCCTTTCCTCGAAATTAAAGATCACAAATTACAAATAATTTACCCTCCTGTCTCCTAAGTGGGCGTGGTCATCAGTGTTGGTGGTGTCAAACAACACTAGATATAAACAAACACATAAGTAATCAGTACATATCTATTTATTTAAAATACAATATAAATGAATGTCTTCACTTTATTTTGATGCTCGTTTTTAAATGCTACCCTAATATGGGGATAAATGATAGACTGGACTGATAAATGATAACATTTATATTATCTGCTATCATCAGGTGATGAACTTACAGCTGATAAATAGACCCTGAAGGCAACTGTTGTGAAAATCTAGAAATGTTTTGTGGACTGAGAAACTAGACTTTCCACAGACGTTATGTTGAGGAAGTCATGACTAAACTTTCATTTCTGGGTGCAGGTCTCTTTAAAAAGCACTAAGATCAGCTTTGAGATGCTAAAAACTACTCAGCTGTGTAATTCAACAGATTCATCAGTAAACTAGATGTTCACTAAAGAAAACATTTGAGTTTACCCTCTGGAGCTAAACCCAGACGATGAACAATAGTGGTATGAAGGAGAGAGAGAATGGGCTGGTCTACAATGGAGAGCAGAGGAGTGGAGGATGAGAAGGAATAAGAACTGAGAACTTCATGAGAACTGTGTACCAACAGGTAAGTTTCAGTTTCCGTGCTGGTGCCATGCAGCCTCTGTAGTTTCCACCTCACAGGTTGGATGTGTACTTGGAGCTGATCTCCTCCATGGACCACAGCAAACATCTCAAAACTCTGGCTTTATTTTGGCATGAAAAATGCAGAGTCGGCACAGAGCAACACCTGTGCCAAACTTATTTCCTGCAGTCGAGGATGGACAACGAACATGACTGAACACCATCAGCTACATGGTGTACAAAGTGTGTGTACCGTGTTTGAACCATAGTGAGTGTAATCATGCAACCTGTAGAAATGTTGTTGGACGTTGGGAAGGAATATCTTTTTATAGGTCATTTAGAGAAATAACAGTCTGCTTCATTAATGTATTCCAATGAAGATACACAGTTATACCTAGTATGACTCTGTGATACGCAGTTAGCCTTAGTGTGACTCTGTGATACGCAGTTAGTCCTAGTGTGACTCTGTGATACGCAGTTAGTCCTAGTGTGACTCTGTGATACGCAGTTAGTCCTAGTATGACTCTGTGATACACAGTTAGTCCTAGTATGACTCTGTGATACGCAGTTAGTCCTAGTGTGACTCTGTGATACACGGTTAGCCCTAGTATGACTCTGTGATACGCAGTTAACCCTAGTATGACTCTGTGATACGCAGTTAGCCCTAGTATGACTCTGTGATACGCAGTTAGCCCTAGTATGACTCTGTGATACGCAGTTAGCCCTAGTGTGACTCTGTGATACGCAGTTAGCCCTAGTGTGACTCTGGGATACGCAGTTAGCCCTAGTGTGACTCTGGGATACGCAGTTAGCCCTAGTGTGACTCTGGGATACACAGTTAGCCCTAGTGTGACTCTGTGATACACAGTTAGCCCTAGTGTGACTCTGGGATACACAGTTAGCCCTAGTGTGACTCTGTGATACACAGTTAGCTCTAGTATGACTCTGTGATACACAGTTAGCCCTAGTGTGACTCTGTGATACGCAGTTAGCCCTAGTGTGACTCTGTGATACGCAGTTAGCCCTAGTGTGACTCTGTGATACGCAGTTAGCCCTAGTGTGACTCTGTGATACGCAGTTAGCCCTAGTGTGACTCTGTGATACGCAGTTAGCCCTAGTGTGACTCTGTGATACACAGTTAGCCCTAGTATGACTCTGTGATACGCAGTTAGCCCTAGTACCTAGTATGACTCTGTGATACGCAGTTAGCCCTAGTATGACTCTGTGATACACAGTTAGCCCTAGTATGACTCTGTGATACGCAGTTAGCCCTAGTGTGACTCTGTGATACACAGTTAGCCCTAGTATGACTCTGTGATACGCAGTTAGCCCTAGTGTGACTCTGTGATACACAGTTAGCCCTAGTACCTAGTATGACTCTGTGATACACAGTTAGCCCTAGTACCTAGTATGACTCTGTGATACGCAGTTAGCCCTAGTACCTAGTATGACTCTGTGATACACAGTTAGCCCTAGTGTGACTCTGTGATACACAGTTAGCCCTAGTATGACTCTGTGATACGCAGTTAGCCCTAGTGTGACTCTGTGATACGCAGTTAGCCCTAGTGTGACTCTGTGATACAGTTAGCCCTAGTGTGACTCTGTGATACACAGTTAGCCCTAGCGTGACTCTGTGATACGCAGTTAGCCCTAGCGTGACTCTGTGATACGCAGTTAGTCCTAGTGTGACTCTGTGATACGCAGTTAGCCCTAGTGTGACTCTGTGATACACAGTTAGCCCTAGTGTGACTCTGGGATACGCAGTTAGCCCTAGTGTGACTCTGGGATACACAGTTAGCCCTAGTGTGACTCTGTGATACACAGTTAGCCCTAGTGTGACTCTGGGATACACAGTTAGCCCTAGTGTGACTCTGGGATACACAGTTAGCCCTAGTGTGACTCTGGGATACACAGTTAGCCCTAGTACCTAGTATGACTGTGTGATACGCAGTTAGCTCTAGTATGACTCTGTGATACACAGTTAGCCCTAGTATGACTCTGTGATACACAGTTAGCCCTAGTATGACTCTGTGATACGCAGTTAGCCCTAGTGTGACTCTGTGATACACAGTTAGCCCTAGTATGACTCTGTGATACGCAGTTAGCCCTAGTATGACTCTGTGATACACAGTTAGCCCTAGTGTGACTCTGTGATACACAGTTAGCCCTAGTACCTAGTATGACTGTGTGATACGCAGTTAGCTCTAGTGTGACTCTGTGATACACAGTTAGCCCTAGTGTGACTCTGTGATACACAGTTAGCCCTAGTGTGACTCTGTGATACACAGTTAGCCCTAGTATGACTCTGTGATACGCAGTTAGCCCTAGTGTGACTCTGTGATACACAGTTAGCCCTAGTGTGACTCTGTGATACACAGTTAGCCCTAGTGTGACTCTGTGATACACAGTTAGCCCTAGTGTGACTCTGTGATACACAGTTAGCCCTAGTATGACTCTGTGATACGCAGTTAGTCCTAGTATGACTCTGTCTCATATCCTCCGTACAGAACAGCAACAATTCACCACAAAGTCCATACGGCTCTACACAGTCTGATAATTGTACCTACATTTTTCAGATTTTATTGATTTATTTTTGACACTGGGTGGATATCTTGGTTGTAAATAACTTTGGGTTAGTTGTTGTAAATTTAATTTGTAATGTAAATAGTTTGGAATAGTTGTCTGTATATTTATAATTGGTTATAAAAACATTCTGGACGTTGTAAATGATATGTGAGTTAAGAGAGAAGTGAGAAGGGGGAGTTTTACTTCTACCTACTCCTTTACAGACAATGTTACTCTTGTTCATTTTCTTATTTGTCTTTTTATTTGTGTTCAAAATAAACACTTTCATTCATTCATTCATTCAATTTCAGATATCACAAATAGGCTCCATCGAAATAGGCTCAAAAATTATATTTAACATATCTTTAATTGTTATACAAATATCTGTAATACAATTAAAGATATCAAAAATTATTTCAAGATATCTTTAATTAAATCCAGATATCTTAAATATGATTTATATCTTGAATGATTTCAAGATATCTTGCATTATTTAAAGATATCTATAAGTCTGAATAAAAAAAGGGAATAACTTGCCATTAATCCCCCTTATGAACAAATCCAGGATGAAAATACTCCAGTCTAGATTTGTGTTCAACACTTTTCATTCAACCATAGCTGGAAATGGATATATTAATTCAATGGTCATGTTATTATGAAGGTGTATTTCTAATATACTTAATGACATACTTTGTTTGTTGAGTACTGAGTACATTGTAGGCCCTGTTGTATGTTGTGTGTTGTCCCTTCATGCTTACTTACTATTTGTGTCATATCCTAGCAGGCGGGAGGCTTCCCCTCTCACAGCCTTTATGCTGAACTGGTTGCAGTCTTTATTTGTTGGATCCAACAGAAATTCTATGGCTTTGTCTCGCTGCAGGGTTTCAACTGGCTGTGTGACAACAGCTAAACACCTCGTCAATGTACTTTTATGTTTTGGGCTGAAACCAGTCCAGACCAACATTTCCACGGTGTTTAGTATTGGTGAAGCGTTTTACTGGCTGTGGTAAAGTGTCCCTAAGAAGCCGTCAGATCTCCATGTGATCCGGCTGTACTGCAAGTCAGACCTCCCTCATCACAGGATGAATAATGGAGGTGAACCTTACACCACAAACCAACACAGATAAACTCCACACAATGCTGCTGAACCACAGTCTGCACCTTTTCCATCATCATCATCATCGTCCCACTGGAGGAGCAGCTCAGTCTGGATCTATACTGACCAACAGTTGAAACGCATATATTTTTAATGTCATACCATCCTGTTCATATTAAATATCAAAGGTAAATTATGGTTCACATCTTTATTCACCCTTTAGACATACAGAAAAATCATTTTTGTGCAGATTAGTGGTTTTTGTCTTAGTGTTTACAAGTCAGAAAGTGTGGATGGTGAGACAGAGAACAACAATAGTCACTACGGTGCGTTTCTACCTCCAGCATTTATCACTACTTTACACCTCCTGAATGGATAAGATGTTATTCTGGACTTGTAGGATGACGTCATTCTTCCTGCAGAGCTGTGACAAGTTGTTCATGTGTTGCTGGATCAGGATCTCTCTCTCTCACTTGGTGATCCTGAACGTCCCACAGATGCTCTATTGGGTTGAGATCTGGTGAATATGCTGGTCAAAGAAGGTAGTACCGTGTCAGTGTACCGTGGATCTAGACAAGTTCTGACCGTCATCCATTAGCAGTGCACCCCCACATCATGACATCACCACCAAACGATCCACTTCCTGGATCTATACGGCAGGATAGCGGTCTCCGTGGCGATGGTACAAACGCCAACGACCACCAGCTGTGTACAAGTTAAATCTGGACTTGTCACTAAATGTGATCTTGTCCACTTTGTAATCAGCCATAACATCTGGAACATCTGGAACATCTGTGCTGCACATGTCTGCAGAGTTCAGACCATCATCATCAGCATCCCAACTGCACGTTCACATAATTTCTTTCAGGAATCATGACATCATCAGTTGTTTCAGTAGGACATTAATTAGACCCGGTAAATGATCACCTTGACCAGGTCTTTTCAATCATGAAGAAAAAAATCTCACCAACATCATCGTTTACTCTGAAATGCACCAATGACTGTTATTTCTATGTTATGACTAAATGATGGTTATTCATGATTTAACATGTTTTGGTTGTGGGTACTTAAAAAAGTCTAGTCAGTGAATCACATGTTTGTTTGTTTCAGTAGATTAGAGCTAGTGAATAGAAATTACAGGGTTTTTAAAATAATGTTTCCACTGTTGCTCAGTGTATAACTCAGCTCAACAGAGTGAGATCATCAGACATGGACAGGACTTCTATCTGCTGCATCCTCCTCCTCCATCCCCACCTTTCTGGTGGGAGGAGTTTTACTCTGTGTCTGGTACGACCAAGGTGTGCAACAGAGCAATGATACATGAACCTGTTAGCCAACAGTCTCTTCCTCCAGCCTCTCCTCTCTTCAGATCTGGGCTCCCCATTATTCAGCTGTGGGGGAGGGAAGGGGGAGTGGAGGGTGAGAGTATCGTGGCCAGGAGAGCCAGTCTCAAACAATGACATCATCTCTGCAGGGCTGGCAGCAACCAAGGCTCCCTGTGTTCACTGGGAGCTCTACCCTTTACTATAAGTCAGCCAGGCTGAAAGTGTGACAGTGACAGGGTCAGCTGATCAGCCAATCCTGGTGGCTCCACATCGCCAGGGGGTGGTGGGAGTTATGTTACCGTGTGCCAGTGAAATGTCAGCAAGGACATCATCTTTTTAGAGTCAAAGAAAAATGGAACAGCTTGTGTTTAGGGATTTATGGGTTTCACCCAGCTGTCAGAGTATACAGCCAATCACAACAAGCTCTGAAGAAGAAGTGCAGAGTGTGAAGAACGTCTGACAGACATCTAAATAATCCAACTTTTAAACTTTCTGCAAATGAAAAAAAAAGTTTGAAGATTTTATTCAAAATACTTCAACATGAAAATAATCATTGAACAGCTTTGTCTTCTCTATTCAAACAATGGCTCCCTGTTAAAGGTCTGTCCTGGTGCAGCAGTGTGACAGCATCACGTTTAATATATTATCTTTCATATAACCTAAATCCTACATGAACTACTCTGATGGATGTGTTGGTGAGCATATGGACCGCAGAGATAAGGGGTTTTAAATAAAGGGCTGCTTGAACACATGTTTCACTACTAAGTCCACAACAACACTCTGAAGACCTGGTGCTACTCGTACCAGGTACAGGGCATGGGATTGTTCTGGACCTGACGGGGGGGCTGGGCCTGTGGGATTAGGTCTGTCATAATTATTACATCATCGTCGGATTCCAGTTATTTTGACTTCCATTCATTATAAAAACAGCTTGATGAGACAGAAATGTCATCAGTATTTGGACATCTTTTAGAACGTTTGATATTTGACAGGTGCTTTTTAATGATGTCATCTGGTTACACTTATTCTGCAGTGAGTGGAGAATTAAATTAGACTTTAGCTCGACTGACTGCTTAACTTCTGGAGGAGCATCTTCTGACCTGTTCATCATGGAGCATTAGTGACGAAGCCAAACTCCACAGCACCCTGAGGTTTTAGGCCAAATGAGAAAGGAGACAATGACATGATAATGCTAATGAATGGTTCTTCTTCCTCATAAGGATGTATGATTATTATTATTATTATTATTATCATTATTATTATTATTATTATTATTATTATTATGAGCAACAGTGGACATACATACTTTTAAAAACCCTGTAATTTCTATTCACTAGCTCTAATCTACTGAAACAAACAAACATGTGATTCACTGAATTGACTTTTATAGGTACCCAGAACCAAAACATGTTAAATCATGAATAACCATCATTTAGTCATAACATAGAAATAACAGTCATTGAAAAGACCTGGTCAAGGCGATAATTTACCGGGTCTAATTAATGTCCTACTGAAACAACTGATGATGTCATGACTTCCACAAAACTTATGTGACCAGGCAGTTGTGATGCTGATGATGATGATGGTCTGAACTCTGCAGACACGTGTAGCACAGATGTTACAGATGTTATGGCTCATTGCACAGTGGACAAGATCACATTTAGTGACAAGTCCAGATTTAACTTGTACACAGCTGGTGGTCGTTGGCGTTTGTACCATCGCCGCGGAGACCACTATCCTGTCGCATAGATCCAGGAAGTGGACCGTTTGGTGGTGGTGTCATGATGTGGGGAGCCATTGCTAATGGATGATGGTCAGAACTTGTCCAGATCCACGGTACACTGACACCTATCCGTTATCGAAATACGGTCTTAGGTCCACATGTCATTCCCAGGATACAGCAATCAGGCATCACATTCATAATGCCAGACCACATGTGGCTCATGTCTGTCAGGAGTAGCCTACCTGGACCAGAACAATGTCGCTGTCCTTCTTTGACCAGCATATTCACCAGATCTCAACCCAATAGAGCATCTGTGGGACGTTCAGGATCACCAGGTGAGAGAGAGAGATCCTGCTCCAGCAACACATGAACAACTTGTCCCAGCTCTGCAGGAAGAATGACGTCATCCTACAAGTCCAGAATAACATCTTATCCATTCAGGAGGTGTAAAGTAGTGATAAATGCTGGAGGTAGAAACGCACGGTAGTGACTATTGTTGTTCTCTGTCTCACCATCCACACTTTCTGACTTGTAAACACTAAGACAAAAACCACTAATCTGCACAAAAATGATTTTTCTGTATGTCTAAAGGGTGAATAAAGATGTGAAACAGAATTTATCTTTGATATTTAATACGATGTATATTAATATTAATAAAAATAAAAATAATTATATTATATTATTATGTATTATATATAAGGATTAATATTATTAGACTGTGAATAGACTTAAACAATAATGGAGGATAAAATGAAGAGAAGACCGTAATATCATAAATCATTATTATTTCTATGGTAGTTATTCGCACAAGCCTACACCCCGACCCCACCCCCCATTGTTTCTTCTCAGGTTAACCTTTACTGATAGGAGCAAGGTGCTGACCAATCAAATAAGACTTAGAAATGATAAGAAGATGCAGGTAAATTGTGTATACATTTGTGTGGATGAAGCTGATTGTTTAGTCTGATGAAGACTTGGAGGCCCTCATCAGAAAATGATCAATTTTATATCCCAGGTCTTTAAAGCTGAATGAGATGAGGACTAAAGCTGCTCCACATGAAGCACTGACAAAAGCCATCCAGACAGAAACTCATGAACATGTTTTCATACTGGAGATAAGAGCTGTGTTACAACACACACACAGACACACAGACACACAGACACACACAGACAGACAGGCAGGCACACAGACAGACAGGCAGGCACACAGACACACACAGACAGACAGGCACACACACAGACAGAGACACAGACACACACAGACAGACAGGCACACACAGACAGACAGGCAGGCAGGCACACAGACACACAGACAGAGACACAGACACACAGACACACAGACAGAGACACAGACAGACAGACAGAGACACAGACACAGACAGACAGACAGAGACACAGACACAGACAGACAGACAGACAGACACAAACACACACAGACAGACAGGCACACACACAGACAGAGACACAGACACACACAGACAGACAGGCACACACACAGACAGAGACACAGACACACACAGACAGACACACACACAAACGCACACAGACAGACACACACATACACGCACACACAAACACACACAGACAGACACACACAGACACACAGACACACACACACAGACACACAGACACACACACACAGACACACACACACAGACACACAGACACACACACACAGACACACACACACAGACACACAGACACACAGACACAGACACACAGACACACACACAGACACACAGACACACAGACACACACACACAGACACACAGACACACAGACACACAGACACACACACACAGACACACAGACACACAGACACACAGACACACAGACACACAGACACACACACACAGACACACACAGACACACACAGACACACACAGACACACACAGACACACACAGACACACACAGACACACACACACAGACACACACAGACACACACAGACACACACACACACACACAGACACACAGACACACACACACAGACACACAGACACACACACACAGACACACACACACACACACAGACACACACAGACACACACAGACACACACAGACACACGAGTCACAGATGAGTTTTAAGGAGGTTTTGAGAATCAGAGCTGGATCCAACCATAAAGGGAGAAGATGTGTGTCGTCATGTGATATAAAAGTGTGTGTTTGGTGGCTTAAGCTGATGCTGCACACAACAACGTTCAGATCATTAACACACAAAGGACCCAATCAGTGCCTCCAAACCAGCGATCCTGTCAGAGCTGTGAGTTTTGGGATGGACTCCTGATATAAAGTTAGAGGACAACAGTCTGCTCTCCACTGAGCGCACAATAAGGACTGAACCAGAGCGTCTACACAAAAAAAATGCAGAGAAAACCCCATCTTTAATAGTTCAGCATGGTTACAGCACCACAGATGGTTCTGTGCATGTAGAGGAGTCTTTGTGATCAGAGCCTGATGACTTCATTAGACCAGCTGGTTCAGAACTGGATCAGAAAACGTGACACAATCAATCCTAATTTAATAACAATAATAATCTAATAATCCTACAACACCTGAACGCATCCATCCCTTTCTCTGTGCTACATTAGCAGCTAATGTGGATCCTAGACAGACGGAGTGATGCAGCCTGATGGGACCTGAACTCAAGGGTGACCTGGGCTGACCCAGTCCCCTCATACCTTTACAAGAGGTGAAACATTAAACGCATCACTCACATTACTGCAGAGACTAAAACAAACATCCATCTGACTCCAAGGGTCTGGACTTTTACCACTTTAATCACTCTGTGATGCCTGATGTAATGTTTATAGAACAACAACCAGACAATGATTTAAAGGACCGTTTTTCAATGAAATGATGCTGTGGAATGAAATGTTCTTTGATATGATAAAAATAGAAACACCTCACATCTTCAGTGGCTTCTTGTTTGTTTACACAGTTGTACAGCACATGATGATGATGATGGTGATGAAGAGGTCATTGTAACATCAGGAGAGCAGTAATAGCAGCAGCTGATAAAGCAACAACAGGATGAGGATCATTAGGGTTCCTGTCCTGCAGCGTTCAGCCACAGCTTCCTAATCAAATCACTATGAGAAGTTACCACAGAGACTAAACACACAGCTTAAGCCACACAAGCATGTTCCATGTAGGCAGAGGACGAAGGCTGTTCAAGATGATGGAATGATGTCACACCTGAGCTGCTCTGTCCACAGAGGAGGGGCAGTGCTGGAGCTTTTCATCTGATGGGACACAAATAAGGCCGAGGTGTCGATAAACTGTGAAGTGGTGAATCCAACAGACCACCTGAAGAGGACTGATGTCTGACACCACAGCGACGCTTTAAATCTAAAGACACAGATGGCCCTGCTAATAGATCATAACTTATGTCTGGTTAAACACCGTGTGCACAGACCAGATATACAGTATATGTATCTACATATATAGATATCTATATATCTATATATCTATATAGATATATAGATATCTATATATCTATATAGATATATAGATATCTATATATATAGATATATATATAGATATATAGATATCTATATATCTATATATCTATATATATATCTATATATATAGATATATAGATATCTATATAGATATATAGATATATAGATATCTATATATCTATATTGATATATAGATATATAGATATATAGATATATAGATATCTATATATCTATATTGATATATAGATATATAGATATATAGATATATAGATATCTATATATCTATATTGATATATAGATATATAGATATATAGATATCTATATAGATATATAGATATCTATATATATATATAGATATATAGATATCTATATAGATATATAGATATCTATATATATAGATATATATAGATATCTATATATCTATATAGATATATATCGATATATATATCTATATAGATATATATATATATAGATATATATATATATATATAGAGAGAGATATATAGAGAGAGAGATATATAGAGAGAGAGAGATACAGATATAGAGATAGATAGATACAGATAGATAGATACAGATAGATAGATACAGATATAGATAGATACAGATAGATAGATACAGATAGATAGATACAGATAGATAGATACAGATAGATAGATACAGATAGATAGATACAGATAGATAGACAAATAGATAGACAGACAGACAGATAGACAGATAGACAGATAGATAGATAGATAGATAGATAGATCAGAGCAGAAGGACAGGAACATCACCAGAGTTCAAACCTGCCAAACAATGCAAAAAGAAGCTGACTGAAGAAACCAATCATGAGATGCAAACCTTCGGGGCTCCTCCAAAGCATGAGGGCAATGTGATTCAATCCTGGCCATTAGTTTGTGAGATGTGGACAGATCCTCCATCATCAAAGGGAGTAAACAACGTCTTTTCAGATCAGGTTGGATCTCAGGGCTCCTGCTGGACTATGCTGTTAAGATACTGCCCCCCCCCCCCACGGATCACAAACTCCATCACCATCTTTACTGCCGAGGATCTACGTCGGTACTCAGTATTTTTTATATAATTCTAGTATCTCTTTCAGCTCACCACTCACTATTGTTAACACGCTGATGACTTCAACGGTGGAGGCCTGGAGCTGAGAATCATGGGAAATGGGACATCAGTTAAAAGGGTCATTCAAATGTAATGTTCTTCTTCTTTGAGTTAGCTGCTAACTGCTACTAGCTACTCTTTAAGGGGTTTTACCCTAAACGTAAACGTTCTTTACTTTGACGCCGTTTTCCGGATCTGGAAAATCAAACGTTCAAAAACAGGCTCCAGACTGTAAATCTTTGAAAACGCCATCCTATGTATATATGCAGACTAAACTTTATGGACAGAACAACAACAACAACAAAAGGGCCTTGTGTTTCTGGCCTCTAGAAACTACTTTAATAATCTAATACAGGTGTTAGATAGCTGGATAATCTGTCAATGACAAAAAACAAGCAAAAAGGCCTCCAAAGTCCCTCGACCACAGCTCCAACCTGTCCTTTAAAACAAGCAAAGAGACGCATCCTCAGAGGGACATGACAAAAAATCATTTCACTTTTAGTCTGCACTCAGTCAAAATATTAAAGTCTATTTTTATTTTCTTAACTAGTAGTTTAATAGTTTGTTTGTGTGTATGAATATAATAATAATAATAAACTTTATTTCTATAACATCTTTCATACAACAAATGCAACTCAAAGTGCTCCACAACAAAGAATTAACATGAACAAAGTGCCAAAAATGAAAAAAGGACAGAAAATAAATGTAAACTAATAATGAAGTAGAAATGTGTAAAAACAGAGATAATGGTAACAAGCCAAAATAAAACATGGAGTAATCATTGAATTAAGCCAAGAATAACGTGAATAAAATATATGAAACGAAGCAAAAGACAACATTTTTAAAGAAGTGCAGAAGTGAAAGGCCAGGTGCGATTATCTCATGTATCCTGCAGAGTAATCTAGTTAATACTGTGTTTTGTTTTACCCTCCTCCTGTTTGTGTATGTTATGTGTTGTTTGTGATTTGCTGTAATTTCCACATGGGGATCAATAAAGTCATGTATCTCTCTGTGTCATTTCATCCTCATTCAGCCTAATAAGAGCCACGATCAAACCTCCAGCCAGGTCCCTTATACCCACAGACTAATCAATGGATGCATGAGTAACTTATTGTAACTGTAGCTCAGACCAGAGGCCTCATTTCTAAAGACGCACAAAAAAGTATCGTAAACAGGGTGAAATGTGTGTAAACATCTTTCACCACAAACGTTGGTATTTATAGAGAAAAAGGTTCAGATTTCTACGTAAACTTTCACCCTGATGTAGAGTCAGAATCAGAGACACTCCATGGTTTTATCACTAAATAAAGTTCAGTCAGAAGTAAAAACACAGATGAATGTAAAACACACATCAGCACATATACATTTCATAATGTATAGGCCTGCCTCTGATGGTGGATATAGTCTAAATTTATGTGTTATAATATGTAAATGTAATTTAATGTCATTATATTGTTTGATGCAGATATGGTTGAATTATTTGTTCCATCTTTAATTGAATGTCAGCTTTGTGTATCAGTCAGGAGGTCAGACTTTCCCTCCCTACTATCCAACCCTGTTCACCATCCACCACATGCTTCTGTCAGACAAACAGCTGGAGACACAGCTGACTTGTCCTTTAATGTGTTTTATTAACACACTGCACAACATCAACATGAGCTCTGAGCAAGTAACACCAGAGAATCTCAACCAACCTTGTTGATCACTCAGTGACACCGTAGCTACTAATTCTAGTTCTCTGATTGGCTGGACAGCATGTCAGTCTACAGTATTACCCAATACCTTCAGCCTGTTTCCTTTTATTTGATATTCCACTGCTAAGCAAACAAAACTAAACAGTTTTACGGTGATGAGAACCTCTAACTCACACTCTAAAACTCTTTCTTCTTCATACTCATCATCATCTTCATCATCATCATCATCACTGATAGTCCAACAAAGGCTCCTTAACAACGTTTCATTATTATTACAACGTTATTCATGAGACATTTAGTATTGACTATTTATGGAGGAGTAGTGGGAGGACACTGGTAGGAGTAGTGGGAGGACACTGGTAGGAGTAGTGGGAGGACACTGGTAGGAGTAGTGGGAGGACACTGGGAGGAGTAGTGGGAGGACACTGGGAGGAGTGGTGGGAGGACACTGGGAGGAGTGGTGGGAGGACACTGGGAGGTGTAGTGGGAGGACACTGGGAGGTGTAGTGGGAGGACACTGGGAGGTGTAGTGGGAGGACACTGGGAGGAGTAGTGGGAGGACACTGGGAGAGTAGTGGAAGGACACTGGTAGGAGTAGTGGGAGGACACTGGGAGGAGTAGTGGGAGGACACTGGGAGGAGTAGTGGGAGGACACTGGGAGGAGTAGTGGGAGGACACTGGGAGAGTAGTGGGAGGACACTAGGAGGTGTAGTGGGAGGACACTGGGAGAGTAGTGGGAGGACACTGGGAGGTGTAGTGGGAGGACAATGGGAGGAGTAGTGGTGACACTGGGGGAAGGAGTAGTGATGACACCTGGAGGAGTAGTGAGGACACTGGGAGGAGTAGTGGTGACACTGGAAGGAGTAGTGAGGACACTGGGAGGAGTAGTGAGGACACTGGGAGGAGTAGTGAGGACACTGGGAGGAGTAGTGGTGACACTGGGAGGAGTAGTGGTGACACTGGGAGGAGTAGTGGTGACACTGGGGGAAGGAGTAGTGGTGACACTGGGGGAAGGAGTAGTGATGACACTGGGGGAAGGAGTAGTGATGACACTGGGAGGAGTAGTGGTGACACTGGGGGAAGGAGAAGTGATGACACTGGGAGGAGTAGTGAGGACACTGGGAGGAGTAGTGAGGACACTGGGAGGAGTAGTGAGGACACTGGGAGGAGTAGTGGTGACACTGGGGGAAGGAGTAGTGATGACACTTGGAGGAGTAGTGAGGACACTGGGAGGAGTAGTGAGGACACTGGGAGGAGTAGTGAGGACACTGGGAGGAGTCCTGGTGACACTGGGAGGAGTCCTGGTGACACTGGGAGGAGTCCTGGTGACACTGGGAGGAGTAGTGGGGCGACACTGGGAGGAGTAGTGGGAGGACACTGGGAGGAGTAGTGGGAGGACACTGGGAGGTGTAGTGGGAGGACACTGGGAGGAGTAGTGGGACGACACTGGGAGGAGTAGTGAGGACACTGGGAGGAGTAGTGAGGACACTGGGAGGAGTAGTGAGGACACTGGGAGGAGTAGTAAGGACACTGGGAGGAGTAGTAAGGACACTGGGGGGGAGGAGTAGTGATGACACTGGGGGGGAGGAGTAGTGATGACACTGGGGGGAAGGAGTAGTGATGACACTGGGGGGAAGGAGTAGTGATGACACTGGGGGGAGGAGTAGTGATGACACAGGGGGAAGGAGTAGTGATGACACTGGGGGAAGGAGTAGTGATGACACTGGGGGAAGGAGTAGTGATGACACTGGGAGGAGTAGTGAGGACACTGGGAGGAGTAGTGAGGACACTGGGAGGAGTAGTGGGACGACATTGGGAGGAGTAGTTATGACACTGGGAGGAGTCCTGGTGACACTGGGAGGAGTCCTGGTGACACTGGGAGGAGTCCTGGTGACACTGGGAGGAGTAGTGGTGACACTGGGAGGAGACCACGCCCACACAGTTCACCACAGGTGTATATTTATAATGAAAAGACTGTGTTGAGGTCTGCGCTGCACAGTTTTGAGGTCTGAGCATGTTTTAGGATGGAATCTATGCTGGGTTTTATAAATGAGGGCCCTGGTCTGTCTCCCTCTGACCCTGATCATCCTCCAGAGTCCAGTCTGACCAGTACAAGAGGAGCAACACCTCTGACAAGTTAAGCATGAATAAAAGCCTCCCTCCTCTGTCCCTGGTGGTGAAACCTGATCCTCTCTGGAGGCCAGTTGTCCTGCTGGCTATGTTTGGACAGCAGGAGTCAGCAGACAGGGAAGCAGTGGTCAGTGTGATGATGACTGATGAAGACAAACACTCCCTCTGCTCACTCCTCTACCAGAGCACCACAGACACAGACAGTCATATCATCTGACTCATCATGATGGAGGTGGTTTTCACCTGTTTGTACCTTCCTTGTCTGGCCCTGCGGTGAACACAGATCAGTCCAGCTTCTCAGCATCGTTTGAATTCCTGACTCATGTCCAGAGAACAGGTTCCACATACATGCATGTTATCTTACTCAACCTGCAACCCAGAACTCAAACACACTCACTTTATACTCAGACAACCAACACATATTCTGAATTTGGGATATTTTTACTTAAACAAATACTTAAAGGATCAATCAATCATCAAAGCTGGTAAAGATTTGTCTTCATGTTTCAGACATTCTAACATTTGTAGAAAGGCTCTAATCCTCCAGGCACAGATCTATTGACTTTGTTAAATTCCAGCCATTTTGTGTTTATGGTGAAACCAGCAAACAGGTTCTAGGACCGGTTTGAAGTTTAAAATGTCACCACACTGACTTTCACTTTCTTTCTCCTCCAGGTCAGATGTTATTTGAGGAAATCAGGTTTCATTGAGACTGTTGGTTGTTTTTTTATGCTTCATTACACATTTTCCATCATGCTGTAGTGTAGTGTGTTCAGTATCTATGTAAGCAGGGAGGATAGGAGAGAGCAACAGACGTCACACCACTGGATGTAATGTCCACAAAATGACCAACCCTGTGCTCCACTGCCAAAACCCACAGCACTGCAAACACTGTGGCATCATTCTGAACAACAGGATACACGACACCAAGCATGGTCCTCCCAAAACAACTCTATCAAGTGTGATTAGCCACAATGTCCAGCTCAGGACAGAGTCCAGACAAACAGAGGCTGCAGCTGGTGCAGAGGTGCAAACCTGCAGGAAAACATTGCTGACCTGCAGCTGGACATGCCTCCACTCATTACATGAATGTGGAGGGAAATGACTGGAGTCACTTTCTTTACAACATATTCAAATTAACAGGCAGCTAAATCCTTTAGATATTTTGGATTTTCTACACAATTTTGGTGGTTTCCATGGAAACATGATTCTGAAGGTGATTCTAAAGAATGTAAATCAAGTCCGGAGCTTAAATGGCAAACTAGAAATACTCACCAAACTTTACACAACATTAGCCGTGATGAAGATGATGATGATGATGAGCAGTTTAACCTTTAAATGTTGGGATTTTTCTACAAATCTAATATTGTTAGTTTTCCATGGATTTTCAGGTGACTTTGGAGGTTCTCTGTAGCAGCAATAATACTCTGACCACAAGAATGGAGTTTACGTCACCTACTGATGCGTGCCTTGTCTGTAGATTGGGGGGGACGTCATCTACAGGTGACTCTTGCTAATGACGTCACCTTGAATCCCAGGTGTCCTCGCCTGAAAGCTGCTGTCTTTACACAAACTTTAATGTCACACATCTACAGGTGAAGGTAAACACCTCACCTAGCATTAGCACCGCGCTCCTAACAGCTGACGTCACACAATCAGTTTGTTTCCGTGATCACCTGGTAGCAAAACACGAAGACGTCAGAGTTTTAGGACTTTTCTGGTAACTTCGGTATTAATTAGCTGTATGTAGGAGCTGGTGGTGAGTTATAGTGAACTGTAGCAGACGAGCCGACTCAGACATGTTTCTGTCCCGTTCACTGCTCTGTAGTTTAAACATCACTGACTCCGTCTCTCCTCACCGAACTGAACACAATCAGCTGAAGGTGCGACAAATGACGGCACTGAAAACGAGACTGGGGCTCGTGTCATTTCTCCTTGTCACCCTCACGAGCTAACAGTCCGAGGTGCTGCACAGTATTCACATGAGAGAGATGCACTTCCTTACCTGGCCGTACACCTTCGGCATGCTCGATTCACCAGGGCTCCGGCGGCTTCGATGCTGCGGATAGGCGCCGGAGTCCCAACCGCCTTCAGCTGCACTGAGAGCGGCCAGAGGCAGCTCAGGAGCCGCGACGCCTCCTCCACCTCCGTGTGATAAAGCCTCCTCTGCTTCTATGGTAAAAACTCCTCTGTTCTGCGGCAGCATGTGTCGCCGCTCCGGGGGAACATGAAGGGTCGACGAATTTATTCCAGCGACCCACAGGACGACTAAACACAAGCACCAGCGAACAGAGGGCTGCATCTCGGCTGCCCGTCGTATCGCCATGTTTGGGTATGTTTGGGTTAGGTAAGACCGAAGAGCTCCTTCTACTGGCTGCGGTCCCTCTGGTGATGCGTTCAAAGCCGCGGCAATGTCGGGAACAATGAGAATTCCCACCTCCAAAAACGCGTCCCTAGTCCTACACACAAAGGCACAGGCCTCCAGTGCTCTACTGTAAACCACTGTCTATTTTATTGTGCATATGACAATAAACATCTTGAACTTAACTGAATTTGATTCATAAAAACTAACAATCAAATTCAGAAATAAATATGCCTTTCCCCCTGGATTTGGCCAATGGTGCTGATTCACACTAATTCAAACATTTTCTTCGACATTAATTGACTAAATATACTTGGTTTTTCCTTCATTGACACCTGCAGCTTAGTACTTATTGAGAAATTCATTAAAAAAGACAAAAGATATTGGAGAACATAAAGTAAGAGATCTTGTACCGGATGTACCTCAAAATCTAATGAACTCCTTTTTGGCCCTTCGCGCATCCCTTCACACGATCGCACAGCACCTTAGTAACATGTCGAACGTGTTTCTTATAGAAGTCACTTATTGAAGCAATGAAATGTTCGTGTCCGTTTTTTAGACTGATATAGATAATATAAATCATGGCAGGTGTGTTGTTGGGGAACGTTCATGTTTACTTACATGGCACGTTTAAAAATAGTTTGAGGGCCAAAGTTCATCTAAGGTTATTTTGTTCAAACTCAAAGAAACGTGTTCAAATATTACATCACAGAAGGTTTATGGATGTCTATGTTCATTATAAAAACAAAAATGGGCTCTTATAGCAGGAGGTTTAATTTCTATATTTGAGAAAGGGACGTCAGTCAGTCACTACAGTTTACGAACACCACAAATACTGTAATATCTGTTTTTGTTTTATTTTATGTCTTTGTTGTCTTGTCAGTTATACTTAAATAGCTTGAATACCAGAGGTCTACAAAACCAGATTAAAAGAAAAGCAAATTTTTTTATTTTGTGAGGGACAAAATGCCAATATTACATTTTACCAGAAACTCATTCAAAGGAAGATGATGCCAAGTTCTGGTTGAATCAGTGGGGAGATAATATTCAGCCATGGTTCTTCACATTCAGGTGGAGCTGCTATCTTATTCAATAACTGTCCAGGGAAGGTCACATCCTACAAAGCAGATATAAATGGTCACTGGATTGTGTTAGTCATGAACATAGATGAGTCATTCTGTATAATCTTTATGGTTACAATAGCAACTCACAAAACAGGGATATGTTATTAACTATTAATATTTCAACTGATTATATGAAGATACTTTACCCCACTGATAATATCTTAGTTGGGGGAGACTTTAATATGACTCCAGATGAATGGAAGGACAGATGTCCATCTAGGTTTGACACACATCACTTTAACAATATTTTCTCAGACTTTATAACGCACTGACTATTGAAGATATATAGAGAATCAAGAACCCTGAGGTTCTGCAATACTCCTGGTTTAAACCAGATAGAACATGTAAATCTAGAATTGATTATTGGCTACTTTCACATTATTTGTCACAAGCTGTTTATGAAGTATCAATGGATATTGCCCCTCTAACAGACCAAAGTCTGATTCATCTGGCGTTAAAACCAACTAATATGACTAGAAATATTAAAGGTTTTTGGAAATTCAACTCCAATCTACTGAAAGATGAGGAATTCTGTCAGAGCATCAGAGTCATGCTAAAGAAGTCCATCAATGATGCTGAAATTAAATCTTATGTGGGCAAGTCGGAATTTTGCAAATATAAAATTAGAAAATATTCAATTTCCTATAGTAAAGAAAAAGCTTTTCTGGCCAGAAAGGAAGAAAAAGAATGAATTCAAGAATTGAATAAACAATGTAACACAAGTATTCTCACAAAGGAAGACAAACAGAAAATTATGGAGCTGTATAACAAGTCTGATGCTATCTTTGTTCAGAAAGCTAAGGGTGCTTATATTCGATCAAAGGCTAAATGGATAAAAGAAGGAGAGCATAACAAAACCTATTTTTGTAAACTAGAGAAAAGGCGTAAAGAGAGAAATGCCATCAAAATATTAGTCATTGGAAACGAAGAATGCTCCGATCCTAAAAAACATTTCTAATGAAATATTCTCATTCTGTAATCGTTTATACAGAACGTCATATTCACAACAGGACTGCTTCATGTTTTTGATCTGATTAAAGATAATATTCCCACAATAGATAAAGATTTCCAAAATATCTGTGATGCAGAAATAACTCTTGATGAACTGGATAAAGCACTTGACTGCTTACACCTGGTCAATAACCAGGCTCTGATGGTCTGACAGCTCAGTTTTATAGACCTTTTTGGACTGACATTAGAGAATTCTTATATAAGGTGCTGATTGAGGCTTTCAATGCACATGATTAGATTAGGCACCATTATGGAACAACAGATATGTGCTTCACAGGAGGAAATCTCTGTTTTATGAAAGCTGGATGGACAGGAATATTTGGTGTGTGATGGATCTATTAGATACAAATAGGGACACATTAACTCACAATACTTTCTGTCAGAAATATGACTTTGAATGCAACCTCAGAGAATTTAAATCTCTTATCAGTGCCATACCCAATGCATTCCTTATTTTAGCTAAAATATGTTCTTACACTCTCAAACTCCATCTCACCTTCCCACACTTTGTATAAATGGAATCTATTTTCTTGACAAGAAATGTTCAAACAGATTCATAAGAACAATTCTAACAAATGATTTATATCCTCCTCAGTCCTGTAGAAACATTATTATAAATCTGTTTGATAAACAAAAAATAACTAAATTGAGAACTAAATTCTTTAAATACCCAGTTCTACCGAAAGCAGAAGAAATCCACTACAAAATAATGAAGTATTTTAATCCGTCCAGTGAATTCATGAGACTGAGATTTGGCTTTGAGATGAATGGATTGGAATTGAATTAACTGTAATATGTTGTTTGTTTGTTTGTTTATTTATTTTTATTTTTTGTGTCTTTTTTATGATTTACAGCTCAATCTTTGTTTTTCTGCTTATGTGGTGAAAAATTACATTTCACAAAAAAGAAAGAAAAAAGGTGTGTTGTTGGGGCGTGAGGACAAGTGAAACTATGATAGTCAAGTCATTTTTCAAGTAAAAATGTTTCATGGTTCCAGTTTCCCAAATTTGATGATTTTCTGCTTCTTAAACTATTGTAATGTTTTTTTTCATTATTATTTTGAAGGGTTGGACTGTTTTAAGCATTGTGAAGGCTCCACTTTGGGCTCTGACTGATTGTGACAGTATTTCTCACTGTCTCCAAAATGTTTACAAACCAAACAAGCAAATCATTAAAGGGGACAATAATCCATAAATAATATAAAATAATCATATGTTGCTGTCCAACACAAAATATTTGAAAATGACCTCTCAGCCAGCTACAACAGTAAAATCCTGCTTTTACTCAAATACATACTGTAAGTAATAATAATCTAATCACCAGTACTGTTACTTTAGATACTTGAGGTAAACCTAAATTGTGATAGTTTGAACTCAGGACTCCTCAGGTGAAGGGTCTGAGTATTTCCTTCACCACTGATATTATTCTGAGTAATAACTACAGTAGTTTCAATGGTGTCAAGGAGAAAGCTTCACTTCTCCACTACTGTATGTAGAGTCAGTGTAATGACTCCAGGCTGAAAACAACTCTCTTCATCCCCCTCTTCTGCAGTAAGGCCTTGTGCATGAGGAAGTGTTCTACTGGTCATCTCATGTCCGACCTCTGCAGTGAAGCTGTTGCCACTGCATTAGTGAACTGAGGGGTTTCTGCTCTCCTCTGTCATTCAGACACACTGAGGACCAGTAAAGGCTGGACTGGTTTCACATATATCATGACACATTTTGTTAACTGGATGGTTCTGTTTGGAGTTTCAAGATTCTGAATTTAATAGGAAGGATGTACTTCACCTTCATTCATTCATGGGATCATGAAGCTGGGTTCAAATAAAATATATGAGGACGTGACTCACTAGACCTTGTTTAAATCTAATATCTTACTGTAATGTATGGAATCTCTGCCTGTCTGCCTGTCTGTCTGTCTGTCCGTCTGTCCGTCTGTCTGTCTGTCTGTCTGTCTGTCTGTCTGTCTGTCTGTCTGCCTGTCTGTCTGTCTGTCTGTCTGTCTGTCTGCCTGCCTGTCTGTCTGTCTGTCTGCCTGCCTGTCTGCCTGCCTGCCTGCCTGCCTGTCTGTCTGTCTGCCTGCCTGCCTGCCTGCCTGTCTGTCTGCCTGTCTGTCTGCCTGCCTGCCTGCCTGTCTGCCTGCCTGCCTGCCTGCCTGCCTGTCTGTCTGCCTGCCTGCCTGCCTGCCTGTCTGCCTGCCTGCCTGCCTGCCTGCCTGTCTGTCTGTAATTCTCCTATCATGAAAACCGTTCATCTGATCTACCTTAAACTTGACATGTGAGTCACTGGGGGCCTAAGGAAGTGCATTGTAGGAATAAAAGGTGGTGCAATTTTGATATGAGACACACTCAATATGAAGACATGTAGATTAAAAAGGGTACCAGCGCTCTGTGCAGCAGGGGTATGGGACGTCCAACATAAGTGACAATGACTGCGCCTGATCCAAAACAATACATCCGTGAGTTAAAGCAGGAGTCACCGAAATCCAGACTGCAAGAGGCTTCTATCTAGACCACGAAGCCTTTTGATGCAACGGGGAAAAATATAGACAGCCTATTTTTAACTTAAGTCATCAAAAGGGACTTTGAACAGGCACAACGCAACCAGGTAAGCAGAGCTATGGGGTCCTACCTGGGTCCTCCTGCTGCTAGGCAGCTAACATAGACTGCTAAATAAATACACATGTATGACATAAAGCACACAACATGCATGAAAGATGGGATTATCAAGAATAAGAAAGGCTAACAGTGAAAACCAAGTCTTCTGAGATGACTGGAATGAAAGTTTGGAATTACTCTTCCTGTAACGAGGCCGGTGTGTCTAATCTGACATATGAACCCTTGTGTCTTGTCTCTTGTCCTCAGGGTCAAAAATTACCTTCACTAAACCCCTAAAATAAAGCAGCTTAATTAAACTTTAAATCCCAAATCTATTTTGCATGAACAAACATCCTGTTATTCATCACAAAATGTGTGAATACCTCGTTTTTATTACAACACACCTGTCATTATTGTTTTCTTCACTAAAGTAGAGGTTTATTATGAATATTAGTCCTGCTTAAGGTACTGCATAGGTGTGAACATTCTTTTAGTAAGACATAGTACTTGTATATATAAGAAAGTAGCAGAAATGTGCAGAAAGTAATTTTTAATGCATATTATTGAAGGCGCATCCAATAACAGTTAATTGGTTTTTTTTTCCAGTGTACAGTGCTGTACTCTTTTCTGTACAATGAGGAAATAAACTACAAAATATATTCCCATGAATTTATGAATGGAACCTGTAGTGGTTCCATTAAACGAGCTGTAGGCACAGTAACTTAGTCTGAGGCGAATGACAGGAGATGTAATCCAGTTCAAGAAAAAGTTGAATGAAAAATAAAAGGTTTTAATTACAATTTGTCACACAGTAGAAAAACGATGTGCTCCCATGCCTAATTCAGCCCTCTGCAGCATATGACATCACACACTAAACTAGTGGGAGGGGCAATAATGAAATGAAATGATGAAATGAGAATAACTATCAATTTAAATGCATTTGACTTTATGCATCTCATAACTATTAATTTTGCATGCATTAAATAAACTTAAATTTTCTTCACATGGTGGCTCTTACAGAACCAATAGATATCCACCGTTACTTCAGGTCCAGGGTTGTAGAGGTATGGCAGACGCTCCAACCACTTACCCCAGACCTCTCTAATGGCCGCCAGTTTGTCTGTCACGCATCTTGCAGCCCGATGGACGGGCCAACATGGTGACAGTATCCAGAGCTACTCCATGAAAGGTGATGCTCTGGGAAGGAACTAAGCAGCTCTTCCAAATGTTCACCGTGAGACCCAGCCGGGCCATATGAGACAGAAGAGCAGCTGTATCCTCGGCCCCTGAGACGGCGCACACACCAACCAGTCATCCAGATATGGGAGGATCTTCATGCCCCGTGCCTGTAGGGGAGAGAGAGCCGCCGCCACACATCTGGCGAACACCCATGGGGAGAGGGAGAGACCGACGGGAAGCACCCTGAACTGAAAATGGTGCCCCTGGAAGGCAAATCGGAGGAATTGGTTAGCGTCAGTTAGACCTCGGGGGGCACTGGGTTGCCTGGTTTGCAGTCGATCAGGGGCCTGAAAGTCCAGCTTCTGAGCAGGGTGCTGTGCTGGATGTTGAAGACTCCGGTGGCTGCCAGGATGCACCCGCGGCTGAGAGCGGCTCTGGGCTCCGGAACTTCTTGGCGAGGCATGGACAGGCCCTCTCCGGTGAAGATCAAGGAGCTGCTGTCTAGTCTGTCTGGTTTGGACTGTTCGCTCTAGCGCTTGCAGTGCAGCCGGCCCAAACAATTCCCCTGGCTACACTGCGGAGGGCCCTCCTGCCGAGGGGTGATTGAGCCAACCACACATGGTGGTGTGCCTGGATAAGGATGGACATCACCCGTCCCAGCTCCCTGGACATGAGCGCAAAAGCTTGCAAGGAAGCATCGCTAAAGCCCTGAGTACTGGTGTCCAACGTACCCCCCTGAAGGGAGGCTGAGAGGGCGAGCATAAGGTGCAACATGGAGTTGCCTATCCGACCCATGCAAGCTGCAGCATCATAAGCCTTTGACAGCAGATTGTCCGTGACTCGACACTGGGGGCATGGACACCTTGCGTCTAACCTCAGGGTCTCATTAGGAGAGACAACGAGCGCCGCAATTGCTGGCTCCACGGCTGGCATACATCCAAGAGCAACCTTGGCTGCATCCTGCATGGCCGCCAAGGTCCGGCTATCAGCCGTTGAAGTGGAGCAGGCTCTAGGATCCCTCCAACATGCATGCAGCTCCCTAAGGTAATCCTCTGAGGGAGGTACAGCAAAAGTAGAAGGGGCCTGACCATGCCTGAAAAAAGCACTTGGCGGGGCCAGCTGGTCCTGTGGCACATCAAGCTGCAGGCAAGCCAGGGCCATACGGTATAGCCCCCATAGAGCTATCTTCTGCATCCTCCCTTGAAACGCGGGCAGAAGAAAGGGAACCCACCTCTGACGCGTGAGAGGCCGAGCCAAGAGAAGCTGCAACTGCCACATATTCCCCAAACTCCGTGGCTGAGGCAGCCATCGAGAGGATATCCGCCTCTGGACCAGACAAGGCCACAGGAGGAGCAGGTGCGTGCACCCCCCGTCATTCTCCGTCTGGAGGGAGCGCCCTTTGTCTCTGCCATCCGACGCTTCGACCGACTGGATCAAACTGACATCGGCCACTGTGCCGGAGTCAACTGACCTGCCGAGGGAGCGGCACCCAACAGTTGTTCCACCTCAGCTAGTCTTATAGCTCTCACTGCTCAGGGCATGTAGCTGAAGTTCATGCAGGGGTCTTCTGAAAGGCCCTCCTTCAGATGCTCGAGGCCAAGACACGAGGGGCACAGGTCATGACCATCCTCAGGCTGCAGCGTAGCCGTACAGGCGGTACAGAAATAGGCATCCATCAATATGCTGGAGCAGGACCGAAACAACCTGCTTAGATGTTACCAACACAGTCTAGCTGGCTCCAGCGCTAGCTGTGAGGAGTAACAACGCGCCAATGCCGGGAGAGGGGGGTTGAAACACCACCGCCACCAACAAGGGTCGCTTCGTCCGGGCTGGTACAATTGCAGTTGTCACCAGAGCAGCAAGTTAGCTTAGGCGAGAGCAGCCGAATTAACTATAACTGCAATCAATGAGCACACTGCAGCTGGGAAAGAGAGGAACGCTACCGTCACCAGCAGGCCGCTTTGTACAGCAGCCAGTGCACCCCAGGTGCTACTAACCGCTAACATTAGCTGGAGCGCTAACTATAGCTGAAGGAGGGGAAAAAAATTAATAAACTATTCCTTTCGGGAGACGGAGTGCTGTGCTACCATCACCGACGGGTAGGTAATAATCGCCGCAGTGGGGCGACTCACCTAGCGAACGGGATGATCCAGGAAGGGTATCGTCACCAAGCGGGACAGCAACCGCTGTTCGCGGGGATAGTTCATCCCAGCCCTTGGATGGCGAGCACCTCGCAGCTCCGACCATGACGTGTGGTCACAGGGCTACTAACGACAAGTTTCTGGTTCAATACAGTATTAGCTTAAGCTAGTGCTACCTCAGTAGTGAACCTGCAAAGCGAGAAGATTGAAGGAACAGATCCTCTGACGACACTGGAAGATATACCCGGTCCGGGGTCATCAGGGGTCACAAGTGACTTTGTTGGTATAGCTACTCGACCTGCGCATGCGCGAGCCGGATATATTCAGTGCTTGAAGCACCGCCTCTGGCGGTCAGGAGGGATGAACTAGAACTAGAATAATAGTAAAATAGAAGCATAACTATTTTATTTGGTGACTCAAATAAAATCTCCTGCGACCCACTGCTCTACACCATGTATTCTTTTATTAAAAGACAACAGTACAGGAGAAACAGGCAGTCACAGCCACAAATCTAAAAACAACACATAAAAAATACAAGTTACTTATTATTTTTATATATTAATGACATTACTATGTGAAAAACTGGGGAATTACCCATCTGTCAGGAGTATTAGCTTTCTAATCTCACCGCACTGTAGTCAAGAGACGTTTGCTACCCTAGTTTAAAACATATTTATATCATTATGTCGCCAAATCCAAGTCCATGTTAAATCACATAATAATAATAATAATCATAATAATAATAATAATGATTATAGGTATAATAATAGTAATTATAATAATAATACATGTTATTTATAAGTATCTTTTGGCACCCAAGGACACTTTACAAAACCAATAAAGGAGTCAATACATAATGCAATAATGAAAGCATTAAAGAACAACAGTGAATTCCATAAAGAACTGTATCAAATCTATACATTATGAAGCATCAGGAAAGGCTCATCTAAACAGCTGAGTTTTAAATCAATAAATCAGTATTTCTATTAAATATCTGAATATTGAATTACCTACATGTTCATAGTGTCTTAAGTAAATGATATGAAATATCAAGTCAAGGAATAATTCCACATTTTAGGAAATATACTTACTTGATTCCCGAGAAGAGAAGATTTGTCTGTCCATTAAACATGGAGCCACAGCCAGGATGTATTTAGCTTAGCTTAGCATAATTGGTCTGGAGAAGTGACTGTTTGGTGTAACTGTGATGTTGGGACACCTAAACTCAGTGGTTAGGAGGACAGAGAAGCTCCTGGTCATAGTCTATGTTCATTCCTATAGAACCTCAGCTGGGTGTTTTTGTCCAGGTTAAACAGTCAAGATACAACATGTTCATGTGTGATCTTTAGAGGTGCTGGCAGCTGGATTTAGCGGTAGAGAGATATGAGTGTTGGTGGTCCAGATTCTCTCGTGTTGCCTTAGGCAAGAAAAGGGATTAGCGTATTTCTCCAAATCATTTATTTAAGACAAATTCATGTAGGCTAAAAATCTCACGTTTACTTTCCTACTGCTGAGCTCAGCGTTGAGCTTCTCATTAGGTTGGGTTTACATTGGACATTGCCATACAACCACATTTCTCCCAGAACCATATCACATTTCCATACCTTAAAAAATAACATGGATGTAGCTTGTGTTGCTCATCCATCATGTCAGGTTTTTTGTTTGGTTTTCGACTCGTTTCACAGGTGCTAAATATTTAAAAGCTGCATAAAGAGGAACAGTATTCTGCTGACAACGCTGATCGTTGCAAGGCTTCAAATGAATTTAACAGCACAGTCACTTCGTGTTTATTGCTTATTTCTCAGGACCCTTCCAAGAATATTTCCTAGAACACAGCATCCTGATTGATATACTGTAGCCTATAAGCTATGCATAGATTCAAAATGAATGTTGCTCTACTCTTAACTCTGAAACTCTTCATCATCTATATTTGGAGGTCACTTCCATCCATCCCTTGTCTACAATCATCTTATCCTCTGCAGGGTGGGGCTGGTCCGTATCCCAGGTTACACTGGGCGACAGGTGGGTAACACCTGGACAGGTCAAGCAGTTCATCACAGGGCCGACACATGGAGACAAATAACCGTTCATGCTAATGTTGACACCTATGGGTAATTTAAAGTCACTTATATTACATGACTGTTGGAGGAAGCCGGAGCACCTGAAGAGAACCCACCTAGACACGGAGAGAAAACTCCACACAGACAGGACACAGGTCAGGATATGAACCCAGAACCTTCTTGCTGTGTGGCGACAGGTCTAACCACAACACCACCATACCAGGTCTATTCAGTCAGCCTTACCTTCCACTGACTGTTTTCCACAGGGACTGGTTTCACAAACATCCTCCAGTTTCATTCTCTCCAGTAAAACATTTGAATTAGTTGTCTTTTATTGGACAGCTCAGGTGGGATGTGGCCCTGGGGGAGGTTTGGTCAGGTTTGGAGGTTTCATCATGGTTTAAAAAGTAACTTTGAAAACACTTGGCTCTTATATTTGGTTTGGCTCTTAGCTTTAGAGACTGTGGTGACCTGGTCAAACTCAAGCCTGGTGTGGACATAGTGTGTTAATGGATTATCTATTTGATTGTTTCTAGTGAATCAAGATAACAACTTTAAATTGTTCAGTTTATTAACCTGTCCTTATTAAAATAATTCAACCGCAAATTACATGATTGACAATAACAGTTTTCCACCATTTAAATCATTCAGCAGCAGTCAGGCTCAAAATATAGAATCATTTTATATTAATGGAGGGAACTGTGTGTCTGTCAGAACAATGTTTATAACGTAGGACCACATTTTATCAAGCTGAGCCATCCATTCTCCTTCACAGCTGACATTTGGGCATGTAGACAGACAACCTGAGGAAACACAAAGAGGGATTTTTTTCCACAGCCTCAGAATGATTTCTGTAGAACTGATCATTCATCACTTGAAAGTGCGTCAGGATATAATCTGAATATGTCTGAGAAGATACCACGCCTTTTTGTTTCTACATTACATACCCCTGATGACTTGTAAATCTGCTCTCTTTGGTTTATGGTTTTATTTGTGACACTGAAATAATCCCCTTCACTGCCACCAGGTAGCAGCATTGATCTGTATTTAAACCCACTTTAGCAGCTTCAGTTTTCATCCACTTTACTCATGGTGTACCTCGAGTCTTCCTTTGTATAATCCCATTGATTTAATCCAGACAGGCAACAAGTAGAGATTTGAAGACACTACATGTCCATGACCGACATTTTGAGTTTACCTCAAGAGACGTGTTTCATGTGCAGAGAAAGCTCTTAATCCCACCTGGGAATGGATCATTTTACAGCAGGAACTGTTTAAAGGTGGAGCTTTAAAATAATATCGAGCCTGACCTATCTACTGTCTACACCAGCATATTGATACCACCATGACAAAATCATTGAAGCTTCTTGTTATTAAGAGGAGACCTTATCATTTTTACAAAACATTTTCATGAAATGCTATATTTCCTTGTTATTAATAGATTCCTATTTTTACAAGAACCCTTTCTTGTTGTAACAACATATAATTTGATCCTTTTAGGTCCCAAAACCTTCTTGTTCTAGCATGATAAATTACACAGACCTCATATATTCATGCTGAGGGTTGGAGGTATTGTGTTTTTAATGCGATGTGCTTTTTTAAAGGTGCTGTAAGTGATTCTGGAGAAGACTGTTGAGTCCCATTTCAAGCCTGTCAAACACTAAAGTTTTGGGTATTTGATGAGCCACCAACCCAAGGTAACCTGGGAATAAGACTAAATAACTTACTCACTCGGGTTGTGGGGGTATGATTTAATTTAATTTTCAACAGGTTTGTAAGAATTGAGTCAGTTGAAAGTAAAAATAAGAATGGAGGAACTAATAACAGTAGAGACACAACAACAGATTTTAATACATAGAAAGCAAGTATCCACATAAATGGAAGTCGTGCATTGTGAAAGGACTGCCATTAAATCTAATATTCTACACATGCAGTATGTAAGTAAATATGTTGTGTTGTGTTAGTACATGGAGAAACCAACAGAGGGCGTTATATGACAGTAATGGTGTGTACAAGGTACTGCTTGAGTGAGGAGAAGAAGAGAAATAAAATTCTATAAAAATAATATAAAATAAAAAAAAAAATACCACAAAATATTTCTTAATACATTAATTTACATTGAAAAAATTAATTAGTTGACTATGCCTGATTTTATTTAATCTACATGGACACCTATTGCCTATTATTTATGGAGAAATTCAAGAATATGCCAAACATGCCATATCTGGATCCGAATCTGCCTCAATACCTGATGGGCCCTGTGCCCCAGACCCATCCTCAACAAAAGGTCAACAAAATCTGTAACTAATGTCTGTCTCACTGTCTGCACATCCACATCACATGACTATTTTAGATCACACATTTTAGAGTTAGGTAAACATCACAGTCTAACCTCTGCACAGCACTATAACTGTATAAGGTAGGATAGGAGAGGATATATATATGTGATGTACCTTTTATATATGTTTTTATCAGTCCTTCTCATGTGTCAGTATCATGTGGTTTCTTGTGTGTTTTAAATTGAGTTTTAAATGTGTTTTATATGTGAATTGAGTGTGCTGAGCCTGTCAAAGACACATTTCTGTCACTGACGGGACAGACAATAAAGATAATCTATTCTATTCTGTTCTCTTCTATTCTAGGCTTCAGCCTGGACACCCCTGAGTAAACTGTCTGGCACTGCCACTGGCCACATTGAACACATCATTACAGGCTTCAGTGAGTCCAGCTCAGTCACATATGATGACATCATATAACATATGATGACATCATATGATGCAGCTTGATTGACTGTATGTTTGCTATATTATATTGCTCAGAAAGCTCTCTATACCAGATAAAGTTAAATAAATATTTCTTAAAGTGCAACAGCTTAAAGCAAAATGTATGTCTATGGCCTACATGATGATTATTCATGAAAAACGCAGTTCATATGTTCTGTAATCTTTTCCAACATGTAGTTAATCTTCCTACATTTTTACAAGTCAATAGAAGTACAGTTTTACCTGACTTTACGTTGGACATGGAATGCACCATTTGTCATACACGCGCTCGGGCCATAACCCTGTTTTTTCCCTTCTAGATTAAAATCATATTGACGTCCCGTTTACAGTACACAAATTAGCAACACAGATAGCTAACTGCTATGTTCTCATCTGTCAAATGAATATATGAAAGATTAACCTGTTAGACAAACCCTGAAAGTGAAAGGTAGGCTGTAAATGTTTTAAAACCCTCACTAACCATATGTTAATTTATTAGCATGCT
>CM075192.1:3324696-3329696 GCA_037577475.1 Chaunax sp. Z400 | reverse complement strand
TGTACAAGGGGACTGAGGGAAAAGACACAAACACACACCATCTCTTTAAAGACGGGAATATAAAAGAAAAAATTCATATAACCACACTCAAGACCAAAGGAACAAAATCTTTCATTTTCTTGTTTCCTTTCACATGACCACTCATAATATCTCTGCTATAAATTTACCGGAAGCATTTGTAACAGTGGTTGGTCAACAGGGGGCGCCAGTGAGCTACACTCAGTTTAAACTACTGAGAATTCAACGGTTACAGTTAGAGGCAAAATTATTTGAACCCCATTGTTAATGACAAAAGTCTCATTTTCCTGACTCCTCAGTCTCTAAATGATCCTTAATGACCAGCATCTCTAGTTCTTTGTAGACCCTTTAGCTGCTATGACCTGCTGCAAACCTGATGCATATCCAGACACCAGCTTCTGGCAGCGTTCCTGAGGAATCTTAGCCCATTCCTCATGGACAAAGGCCTCCAGTTCTGGAATATTCCTGGTTTACCTGCTGCAACCTCCTTCTTCAAATCCCACCAGAGATTTTCTCTGGATTCCAGTCAGGCGACTGTGACGGCCTCTAGAATGATCCAGGACTTCTTCTGAAACCAGGCCTTGGTGGACTCTGAGGTCTGCTTGGGATCATTGTCCTTTTGGAACGTCCAATGACGGCCAAGCTTCATCTTCCTCACAGATGGAGACGTTTTCTTCTAGAATTTCCTGATCCTTGATGGAATCCATCTGACCCTCTACAGGCTGCAGGTTTCCAGTGGTCCAGGAAGCAAAGCAGCCCCAGAGCATCACTGATCCACCACCATGCTTCACTGTAGGCAGGGTGTTCTTTTCAGCATCAGCTTCATTCTTCCTCCTCCAGACATACCGCTGATCCAGAGGCCCCAAAAGGTCCAGTTTGGTTTCATGGCTCCACAGAACAACATCCCAGAACTTCTGGGTCTGATCTAGATGGCTCTGAGCTCCTGGAGCCAACATTTCTGGAGCTTCTGGGTCAGCAGGGGTGAAGATCTTGGAGTTCATGGAGCCCTGATGTAAATTTAGACCTGAACAGAAAAACCTTTGGGACTCTACTGATAAAGTAAGTCTATGAAGGTCTCAGTGTTCTTATACATCTGATCTGTAAATGATGAGATTCAGGTTGGATCATTTAGAGACTGAGGAGTCAGGAAAAGGAGACTTTTGAGTTGAATGTGGAAAAAATGCAGTTGTATTGAAATATTTAAGCTGTTCTTGTTTGACGTGCAAACAACTGATAGTCAATAAACCTAAAGTACAGTGAGGGTTGAAAATGTTTCCAACTGTACTTTGAAATATTTAAAACATAACATTAGTTTTTATTTTTGTCAATATTTTTGATGTGATATCAGTGAGAAAATGTAAAGTTTCTGTTAAATTACTGTGTGAAGTGTTTTAATTACAATTAATCTCTCCAATACATTCCACAGGTTATTGTGTTGTATAACAATCTTTAGTTAGAACATTTCCTATAACAATTATTACTACAAGATAAAATAAATGCACAAGAATGTTTAAATATATTGTTTTCATGTAAAGAGAATTCATGTTTTATGTGTACTCACAAATGCACATTTTCATTCCATCATTCATGAAAGGATTTTTCAAATACCCAGATTTCTCTCTTTGTCCAACATGTGTTTTTGGATCTTACAAAATAAGATGCCATAAAATACGTGTTTGTTTTGCAGTGTGGGGATTGAACAGACCTTTTCTTCATTTTGCACCAGATCCTCCCCGTAGCCTTTATCTTAAAATAGGTAGGCACTCGAATCAAAATGTTCAAAACAATAGATTGTTTGATAGAATTGAAAAGTACAAAAATAAATTATTACTATTATTATTTACAACACGGCATCAATATAACATCTACAACATAAATTAACTTTTTACCTTTTTTTAAAGGAGACTATAGACATATACTTTATTGATCCCAAATTGGGAAATTCTTTTGTTACAGCAGCAGAAAATAAAAAGCACAAAATATAAATATAAACCTGGAATATAAATATAAACGGAATAAAAGTAAAAGTGTGTATTTATGTTACCTGTGTATGATGAGACCAAAGAAAATATTAACATAGTGTAATATTTGCCATGACTTCTATGTATCCATATGATCATAGGTGCATTCATCATTTATTTCCTCACATATTTATGCTGTGGTGTTGAAGAACCTGTGGAAACCATAGGGGAGGTTAACAGGCACCACTGCCTTACCCAGCTCCTCAAACCTTTTGTCCTGGATAGAAAAGAAATAAGACTGAGGGGTGTAAAATAGGTCGTCTTTAACACTTTACCTTTAAAACTAAAAAAGTATTGTGACCTGTGTGTTTTATAGAAATAGATTTATATATATAGATTGCCTTCATCTGAGGTACATTTCCTTGTCCAGAATATGTGACTGAACCTGACTGACCTTATTTGGGGTGTTGACCACAGACAGGATGACACCATCCTCCTCCTCAGTGGCATTAGGGGCCCCACTCCTTCTTTAAATGATGGCATTTGTTTTTCCAAACAACATTGATAAAGGTGTTATTAATTTCTTTACAGAGGGATTGTTGTATAAAGAGAGAGAGAGCTGGATAAACAAATCTGGAGACACCATCCGCTTTACTCAAAAGGACTCTGCCCAACATGGATAAATCTCTTTGAAGCCACATATTGAAAATATTTTTTGTTTTTTTACTTTATGATTGAAGTTTTTTTCTTGTCGTTCTTTGAGATTTTTAGTAATATGAATTCCTAGGTATTTAACGGTATTTTTAATGGGTATATCACATATTGTCGTTACCCCACTATCATAGAGGCTAATAATTTCACATTTTGATAAGTTTAATGATAGGCCTGATGCCTGACAGAACAACTGTATTTGTTCAATGGCTTTTTTAATTCTACTGTATCGAATGCCTTATAAAAATCCAAGAATAGCAATAAAGCATCTGATTCTATATATTTGGAGTAGTCAATTAAATCAAGGATAGGTCTGATGTTAAGTCTTCCTCTTCCGTGAGAGTTTCTTTATTTAATAAAATTAGTTCTTTTATGATTTCAGTTTCTTTAATATTATTTTGTTTTTTAATTTCTTTGCTATGTTTAATAGCCAATTCTCTGATTTTGAATTAGAAAGATTCCCATTTTTGTATATTATTTAGTTAGTTGCACTTGAAAATACAGTATCTTTGGCAGTGGCTTCCACTGATTTACAAAAGTTTTCATCTTTTAACAAACTACAATTAAGCTTCCAATAACCCCGTGTTTTTTTGGTTTGTTCCAGTTGATTCGCAAGATTAATAAGAATCAATTTATGGTCTGAAAAGGGAGCATAGCTGTGCAGAGATTCAGTGACAAATTGTATTGTATGGGAGGATAATAACCATAAGTCAATTCGAGATTAACATTACTCCATGTATATTCTTTTTGGTACAGATGCATATAGCGCCATACATCTATGACATTAAGTTGTTCACACAAATATGATATCACTTTAAACCTTGGATTGGGAGATAATCTCTACTGCATCATTTAAATCTCCTCCAATAATTACATGAGAATTATTATATTTCTCTTTTAACTCTCTTAATTTTACTGTCAGTTGGGTAATCAGAGGTTTTGCTAAACATCTATTATTGTGTCCATATGTATTATTCACAATCAAAAGTACATCATTGATTTTCAGAACAAGAATAATCCATCTACCCTCCTTTGACAGGTGAGATTCTACCACATCTCCTATAAATTTGTTGAAAAGAACAGCGACCCCTGCTGAGTGATTAGAGGCATGACTCAAGTAAATCTGGTCTCCCTATTGGCGTCTCCAAAATTTACCATCTTCAACACAAGAATATGTCTCTTGCAAAAAACGACATCTGCATTTGAGCGTCTACAGAACAAAAAATAACTTTTCTTTTGGTATTACATCGTATGCCTTTTACATTAAGGGAAATTAATTTAAGATTAATGAAATTATTGGTTGCCATGGAAACAGAAAAATAAGGATAAAGAAAACCTGATGCCCACTAGTAGAACAAACATAACAGTAGATAAGAACTTATTAATAAGAGCTCTTACCTTTAGTAGAAGCTAGGAATGCTCTGAACAATTAGAGTACCATCAAATGTTCATATAGAACTGTTTAAGGCCATGTGAACAATTATAGGCTAGTCATTGTCTTTTTACCTTGTTTAATTACCAAGATATCACAGTTTATTGGTGTTGGCTTATTAAGCAATGATTTTCACACCATCGATGAAGGCGACCGGACCCTTCCAGCTGGTTTTCTTTCCCTCCTTACCTGCTTGTTCGACAAGGGGCCACAGTTTTTCAGGTCCTCGGCTATACGGAGCTTCATCCTCTTCATGACTTCAGCATTGTGTGAGTCTCTCTAAATCTTGTGTCTGAAAGTACGCATGTTGAAGTGAATGATGATTGGTCGAGGAGTTTTGTCATCTCTGGGGCTCCAACTCTATGTATCGTGTCAACTAGAAACCCCAGTTTGCCTTTATCATCAGGAGGGATCTGACTGAATATTTTCATGACTTCTTCTCTCACATCTTCATTCTCTTTTTCTGGAAGGTTGATGAGACGCAAATTCCATCTCCTACTGTACCGCTCACCTTCTTCAATTCTTTCTTGAAGTTCTTCTGAGCGTTTATTTTGAGTATTTATCTTGTCTTCTCTTTCCTTTCCTTGAAGTCTGAGCCCTTTCATTTCTTCTTTTACCTCGACAATGTCTGCTGTGTTTTTAGTTATTTGTTGTTCAAACACAGAGAAGCATTCCTTTAGCTCAAATATGGCTTTGAGAATGTCAGCATTAGAGACAGCTTCGTTCTCATTTTGGCTCATATGTATTTTCTTTGGGTTCAGGCTTTTACTTGGGGTTTCAGGTAAAGGTGAGCATGAACCATAGAAGGTGTCATTCGGTTCCATATTTATTACCAGGCTTCCTTTGGTATTGTTCTTTGCGTCTCTCTTTGCCATTTG
>CM075192.1:3247196-3319696 GCA_037577475.1 Chaunax sp. Z400 | reverse complement strand
AACCTTGAGACTTGTAGTAGCCTATTAATAGCTACTGTAGCACCCTAGCTAACAAAATATAATGTGATCTTCTTAGCGGCATTGGAGCTGTTCCCCTCATGACATTGTTAGGTAACGCATACTGGGAACTCCATTTTCATTTTATGAACTGATTGTGTTGTGTAAGCCTGTCCAAACCAATGAAATCAGTGTTTAACCTCACTCAGATTCAGTCATTCGGGCTGCAGACAGGTGAATGAATGAACCTGTTTACCTGTGGAATGTTCCAAACAAATGTTTTTGAGCATCCTTTTACTTCACCTGTCCCAACTTATTGGAACATATTGCTGCCATCAAATTCAGAGGAAGTCTATATTTACAATAATCAATCAAATTGATGAGGAGAAAAATTAAATATATTGTCTTTATACTGTATTCAATTGAATATAATGTCAAAAAGGATTAGCAAATGATCACATTCTGTTTAAATGATGTTTTATGAAGTGTCCTAACTTTTATGGAACCTGGGTTGTACATTTGTGGCCTCAGCATCCTGCTTTTGTATGTCATCTATTTAGAGTTAAATATATACAAGTACTTACTGCACATCCATAACTTTTCTAATGTTGTAACGTGTTTTTCTATCCAAAAAGCAGATTTGGTTACAGATGCATTGCAAATGTCCATTCACCCAGTAAAACAACTTTGGATCCGAAGCAATGACAATAAATTTCTGATTCTAAATTATGAAGAGGAGTTTCAAGCACAAACCTTGAACACAGAGCAGCAACGTCAGCCTGGTAAGAAGCAGCCACCATATGGACATTTTCAGTGTTAAGAAAGACATGTTAAGTTCTTTTAGGGGTAAAATATACTATAATACATCACTTTTGTTTTTAATAAAATGCCAGTGTTCATGAACTTTGTCAGTTCCTGATGGCTAACATGATTGGTGGCATGAGAAATGTCAGTCACCAGCAGCATGTATGTACAGTATATATGAAATGAGATACCAGCTGCAAAGAGAATGGAAGCCTCCTGCATCACGTTAGGAGCATTATCATGAATGCAACTGAAAACCAGACACTGGGTACATGTCATTATTTCTAAACAGTTTCTTATTCTTCACCATTGTCTGGACTGACACCCCCCACCTTATTAAAATCCAGGGCTCTGACCACATCCAAATAAATCAGTGCTCTTTTGCACAGTTTCCACCAAATGTTAACGTAAATCTCACAAAACTCCTCATGTTGATCTCTCCTCAAGCTCCCAGTCATTCAGAACACAGGTTTTAAATGAATGAGCACAGATATGTTGTCTCTGATATTTTAGAGAGCCAACAATGTACATGTTCTGAAGTAAAGAGCCACTGTACCTCCATCAAGGTTGCATTGTGTCCAGCAAACACAGAATGGCCTGAACTGCTTTGTTATCTGCAGGTCTATCGTTCTATTTCAGTGGGCTTTATAACACACATTTTATTTCTTATACCAATTTATACATGAACAAATCAAGAACAATGTTAGGAAAGGAAGAGAATTAACTAAGACATCAGATATGAAGACAGGATGAGACAAACAATATGCACCTCCTGTCAGGTGGATGGATTATTTCGGCAAAGGAGAAGTGCTCACTAACACAGATTTAAACAAGTTTGTGAACAAAATTTGAGAGAAATGGGCCTTTTGTGTACATAGAAAAAGTTTTAGATCTTTGCTTTCAACACATGAAAAATTGGAGCTAAAACAAAAGTGTTGCGTTTATATTTTTGTTCAGTACTAGTACTGCAGTTTAAATGTTACTAAAATCTAACGTCAACCAACAGGAAACCACTAGTGTCACAATGCTAAAGAAAGTGGATCTGCACCAGCTCGCCTCCCTCACCGCTCCTCTCCTCGCCCCTCACCTCACCTCTCAATAAAATTCATTGAAACCCCTGAAGAGCTTTTGGAGATATTCTGCCAACAAACAGCAAATAACAGCATAAACTCCTTGGCATTAAGTAATTTATTTTTATATTGATACAGTTTACTTAACTTCTCAATGTTCAACCGGTCATGTGAAAGACAATGCATCATTCAGTATTACATTGACCCCCATATAAGAGACATCATCCTCAGTCCTCATTGTATCCTAGAGATGTCTTCATGGCCAGTATGGACATAAGGAACAATTACAGGACCAAGAACTCAATGGGATCAAAGATTTCTATCAGGATAGATTGGAAAAAATCTGAAGCTATCCTTAAAACTCTTCAGATGGTTCAGAAAATGAAAAGTGATGTAGTGATGATAGACACAGCAGATAACAGGAAAAATCAGTCAGTGATTTCTATCTTCCATCATTCTGTGACATGCTGCTCTTTCCTTTTTCTTCTCCTGTTTCCTTTTTAGAAAACAAATTCAACTTCCAGATTTACAAGGACTCTAGCCTCAGTGGAAAGAAGGGGAGGGCCATCATGCTGTATGCCGAAAAAGATGGCAAGAAGATGGTGGTATGCTGCAATGAGAAGCATGAAGTTTATCCTGTGAAGATGGTGAGTCTAAAGCAGGAGGCCCACTGAGTGGTTCTGTTATTAAAGTGACCACATAGAGAGTCTGATGTGTTACATGTAGGAATATTGTGACAAAGATACAAACATTTGTGATCTGGTCATCTGTCAATCATACAGGGGAACCCAAACTACCAGGATTAGGACAGTTTTTGGGTTTGCTGGTCCTGTCCGGTCTATGTGCTGAAACCGGTACATTAAGTTTCCAATGCTAGATTGAAAAAAAATAGACATGCCTAAAACCTGCCGCTTTACATGTCACACTTTAAATAATAATCACAAGAACAGTTTATGAGTTTCTTTACCTCAGGAAAGAGTGAAAGACTGTAGAGGAGGCGAGAAACAGCTCTCAGCCGTGTGAACCTCTGAAGGACAAGGAACTCTGGGTAAAGAGCTCATAAACAGATATTATGTTCATGTTCAACTTTACTGTTGAAAAACGTGTGATGTGTCGTCATTGTCCTGATGGATTGTGGTGCAGCTACACTCCCAATTGTGAGCTCTTATGTTCAACTGGGGAGTCCCAAGAGACTCAGAGTGGCAAAATCCAGAACTTTGAACTTGTCCAGTATTTGGCTCAATTTCAAATATCGGTCCAACCCGTCATGTTATTGTGACATTGTGACATTAGTAAATATCAGTTAAAATGTGTGTCTTTATCTCATCATTCCCTTACCATCTGTTTAGTCAATACATATAATACTTGTATTGAAAAATAATAATCATACATATACGTACATTTCTTACAGGTTTCCCCTAAAACACTCATTATGTTCAATTAAATGTCAGTAACTGACTGTAGCTCACTGCTGCTTTATTTTTACACATAAAAATCCTACTGTAGAACACTTCTACCATTGTTGGCCCCCTCTTAGACAGGAGACAACTGCACCGCTCTGTGTTGAACTACATAACCCACAATGCTGTGGTTGACTGTCTGCTGTCTGACCCTCATGGACATTTGACGGACTGACCTGGACTGTTTCACCGTGTGAACCGGTCACCAGCCAAAGACCACATACTTGTGCCTCAGGGAGACGAGTTGTGCTGCTTAAATAAAAGGCTATGAATAGATAAGAGTAAAGAAAACCTCTTGACCTCATTTTGCTCCCAGATTAATTTAACTGAGTTGGACACACCCTAAATGGTTTAAATATGACCATTAGTGATTCTCTGGTAAGTTCTGGAGGAGAATCACTTTTCCTATGCTTTCCAGGCAGATAGTGATAAAAGATAAGAATATCCTGAAAGTTGAAGTCACTCAGTCTGAATATTCATTCATTCATTCAGCCTTTATTTTAACTCGGAAATACATTGAGTCATTTACAACATAGCAAAACAGCAATAAACATATGTGTATGATGTCATGGACCTGTCATGACCCTGTGTTGGTAATCAGGCTGAAGTACAATAATAACCTGTTGTTAGACCAGAATACACCTGTCACCGCAGGAAGGATTCCTTCAGAGGAGTTGATATCTGATGACGCCATTGAACAAAGATGCTGACATACCTGTTTGTGCAGTGCTGCTAGTTTATCAGTCAATCTAATGGACTATGGGGCCTAATGCTTCATGATGTGTATATTTACCAGTAATGTTGTAAATATGCTGACAGTTGACAAGGATCACCTGAATGCTTCTAAAGAAAATGATTACCACACAATAGATTGTCGTAATAAAAGCTGCTAATATGTGCACATGCCATAATCACTCATTTATTGTGATAACCATTTGTGGACTATACTGCTTAGGCTTTCCATTCATTTGACTGCAACCTTTCCACTGTTCATCAGTGTGGCAGAGACTAATAAAATGTATTAGTTAAATAAAACATGTCTTCTACAGGATATTCCACGCTACATTGAGGCGAGTGAAGACAAGGCCGTGTTCTACCTGACCGAGCTGTCTGCATCCAGGTACATGCTGGAGTCCTCCAAGTACCTGTCTCAGTTTCTGGGCTTTGAGCCTGATGGGAATAGGCCCTCTGTGAGCAAACTGGTCCTGCGTCATAAAGGCAGAGATGAAGTGGACGAGTCATGTGAGGTTATTTGTTCTTAATGTGATGGTCACCATAAAAAAAACACTCCGTTTCTTTCATTAAAGCTATTCTCCCACTCAACTAACAGCCTAAACAAAATGCATTCCACCCAAAATACTGCATATCAGTTAATAAATATCATTTTATTATTTGGTCAAGTTTCAAAGCATAATTCAAACAAAAACATGTCTAATGAAAGTGAATTCTGTGGGTAGGTTTGTTTTAGATTTCCTATCAGCTGTTTCCCTGCAGCTTCCTGTCTCTTAAACCAGCCGTGTGTCCAGATTTAGATTTCAGTATCTCCCATGGATCCTTCTGCTCTCCAGTTTTTACCAGTTTTACTCTGTTTCTTTTGTTCAGATACTCGACGCCTTTTCCTCACTATCTGTTATTTTAGGTCGTCCACGTTTTTCTCCATGTTCTCACTGATTTGAAACTTCTGTGCATGCACGTGGGGCCTTGCGTGGCCTGGAGATCTGTGGAAGCCCTCGGGGAAGGATGACGTGTGACGTCACCGAATTTCAAAATGGCTCTTTGTTTACTTCATATTTTCGCCCTTCACTGGCTTCAAATCTGAATTGTTCTCTGTATTCCGCTGTGCTAAAAATATGACCGTTATATCAGGCTGTAAAATAACTTTCATCCTACTGAATAAAAATATCGTGGTCACTTTAAAAACTCTTCACAAACCTTGAGCAGGAAAATACTGAGTGGGAGTAAACTTTTAATGATAAATTAAATGTTCTCAGTTGACCCAGTTTAGACTTGTGCACTGGAACGATTTAGATTATTATTACTGTGGGTTTAATATTAAAGATACACATAAATGACAACACAACAAGGATGAGTGCATTAACTCCATTAGTGTCATTTAATAATTTTGAAGTAATTAAATTACATCTTATTTGGTAGATTATGCACTTAAATTTAAACATGAAATTATATGAATTCTGTTAAGTATTTAAATGAATCATCAATCAGGTGTGAAATAATTGAATGAATTGTTTAAACTCCTCATTATGAAAAACTCCTGTAATAGTTCAACAAATGTAAGTTTATTTTATTGGATGCAAATTTTATTTTCATTCATTTTTATTTCATTTCATGTTTAATTCAGATTCATTTCAACAGAGGATGAAAGCTTTTGATTGATGTGATTAAAGATCTGTGATGTGATTTTAAAGCTTTTGATATACTAGTTTTTTTCATATTGTTTGAAATTATAAAACTTGAAAAATCTGTAAAGCTAAGTTTATGCTGCTGAAGCAGGAACAGTATATTTTTATACAGTGAACTGAGTTTGTCGTCTTCACCTCATTACTGCTGATGGACCAGTAGGTTCAGTACTGCTGGATGGTTGATGTACTTCAGATCCAACCTCCTTCAGCAGAGCAGATCATTCATGTACTGCTGAGTTATCTCCTGCTCCTCTCAGATCAGTCAACACACTGGAGCACATTCAAGCTAAGGGATGTGATGTGGCAACAAAAGACAAAGTGGACCTTGTGAATCATTAGCAACCAAACGCGGTTCAATCTGTGGTGCCGCCCTGTTATGTCTGATAGGTTAAAGAACAGTATGTACACATTTAACAAAGCCAAACATGAAGTGAATAATGTCAAATGGCACCATCTAGTAAGACATGATAGAAACCATGGCCCATTTTACAAGTACATGTCAGGATTCTGGATAGCTCTGATTTGTAGAACTGGTCCCTGGAAATGGCTCTAAATCAAATCTACATGTACATGTAGTCTGAGTTTAGTCCACACTGAACAGAAACTAACCTTCCACACCTGAAGAGAAAATGGTAGCCAGTTACAAACCCATGACTGTAACCAAAAAGAACACAGACACAAGCTTGAAGTCACTTCCATTAAATTAAATGACACACCTGTGAATCGCTATAATATTGTCAAAATTATCTTTAAGAATTTACATAGAACAGCTTCAATGTTTACAATCAGCCAGGGAGAGAATGCCTCCCTCCCAGCGTTCCCAGTCCACAGTTCGGCTCATTTGCTCCAGAGCAGGGCGATGGCTTTGCAGATGCCCACGTCATTGTAGTTGAAGTAGCAAAGACCGGCGAAGGTGACCGTGGATAGGAGGAAGAGACCAGCGTTGGCCATCTTAATCTTTGAGTCACCGTGAACGTAGTCTGTTAGCACCTGCCCGATACCCCTACAATACAAGAATATGAAAATAATAATCATAAACACACCAAGCAGTCAGTCAACAGACAAACAGGTGTTTTCTGCATCAGAGTGATTCTGCAGGATTCATGTGAAAAACAATGTAACACCAAGTGACTAAAGACGCATAGGTCACATCATATACAGATACACATCCTACTATAGGTCACATCATATACAGATACACATCCTACTATAGGTCACATCATATACAGATACACATCCTACTATAGGTCACATCATATACAGATACACATCCTACTATAGGTCACATCATATACAGATACACATCCTACTATAGGTCACATCATATACAGATACACATCCTACTATAGGTCACATCATATACAGATACACATCCTACTATAGGTCACATCATATACAGATACACATCCTACTATAGGTCACATCATATACAGATACACATCCTACTATAGGTCACATCATATACAGATACACATCCTACTATAGGTCACATCATATACAGATACACATCCTACTATAGGTCACATCATATACAGATACACATCCTACTATAGGTCTGTTGTCTGTTTTTTATGTTTTAAAACTAGTCTCCATCTTCTTCGGTTGTTTAGGATGATGCTGTAATGCTGTTTCGTGGACTAAGAAACTTCACTTTATTTTGCACCAGCATTGAGAAAATAACTCATGCTTTATTTTTGGATGAATTGTTCCTTTAAGCTGTAATAAAGTCAGACCTTCCTTTAGCGAACCAGCTAAACCATCTAATTGGCTGCCCTAATTCAAAAAGCTTAACAACATATTGAAGCCATGTTCATCAATTTATCATTCAGGTCATTAATTTGTGCTATGAAATCCTATTAGTCTTTGCTCATGCTTACAAGCCACGTCGACGCTGACGCCAAATGACACTGGAGCACTGGTCCGACTGGTTCGGTCAAAGAGCTCATAGTTTGACCCTTAAAGATACACACCAGTCCTCAAAGCTGTTGCTGAACAGTTCTTATCACAACTCATGACTGGGATTTGTGGCCTACACCTGCCATGTTGTTTAGTCTGCTTCTAATTGACAGAAGAGCACATCGCTATGACGCTAAGCTAAAGCCAGCCTCTCAAGTTTGCAAACAAGAGCCAGAACTAACCAGGCCTGAATTAATACCTGCCGACAGCTGAGGCCAGCTGGATGAACAGGATTCAGGCTAATGTTAGCCAGTCTTACCAGTGTCCATGCAGGGTGAGGGCAGCAGCCAGGGAGTAGTCCATGACTGGGCTGGGGTTCAAATAGGCTACAGGTCCCATGGCCAGCAGCAGGATGCTCAGAACTCGCTCTGCTGTCCAGTGTAGGGAGGCAGCTTTGGAACCAGAGCCCGCTGTGGAGATTATCAGCAGTTAATTATGTACACTGTAAAATCCAAAACACTCAGATACCCCCCAAAAAATGTGAGGCAATAAAGAACACATCCAAGAGCACAGAGATGTAAGAAGGTCTCTGAGCTGTGGACCAGAACCAGAACCATAAAGCTTCAACATGTTAACAGTGAGCCTGCATTCATAAGTATGTGGCGTGAAGCTTTGTAGATGTGTGCATTCATCAGCTAGTGATAGTCTGAGGAAAACTGTTCCTTAATTGAATCATGGGAATTGTAGGATCTAGTATATTTAGGCATGACTAATTGTTTTTTTAAGGTACTGTATAGGCCTGGAATTTAACTTTACACAGTTTGCTCAGTGCAACAGTGTTAAACAGAAGACCTGAATAAAAGGTGTGATGTAATGGTGTTTCAATACCACTTATCAAACCTATTTTACATACTGTTGAATGTGGAATATAAACATATTCAAGCCTTTTCTAACTAAATGATTCATTACAAAGTTTAGTTTGAATATCTGATGAAAGAATAACCAGACTACTGTAAGACTGTGATACGTTACAGACGGTGCTGCACACACATTTCAGTTAGTACCAAACAAAGTACAGAGGTTTGATGTTTTGTATTCTCAATTTAAACAACATGATGCTGCTGGATTAAACTTTATACCCAATATAAACATTATAATAAAGTATCTTGGTGTTTTCTTGAGTATAAACAATTTATCTCCTGAAAATTCTTTTTTCTGTTACATAAAACACTTAAGAAACTTTAAAAAATGTTGGTTTTAATGAAGAAAACTTAAGATTTGGTGAACTAGACTTAGACTAAGACTAATGTGGGCCAACATGTGGCCGTTCAGAGAAAGCATCCACCCTCCCACCTCTTCTCTGTGAGTGACCCACTGACCTGGATGGTAGGTTGTACTGGGTGAGACACAGACCTCACATGAACTGGTGTCAAAATACTACCACCACTCTAGCATCTGGGCTGCTAAATCTGGACTACGAACCACCACCATCAGACGTGTTTCCTGTCACCGGAAACGCTGCTCCGTTTAAACTGAGAAGTAGGTCCACACACCGCCTCCAGAGAGGCAGCTACACCCTACGCACCACCATGACACATAATGTTGGTTTTGGTTGTTTGTGTTTTATGAAGAGTCTCCATCTTCTTCAGGTGTTTTTAAACTCGTCTCCATCTTCTTCAGGTGTTTTAATCTAGTCTCCATCTTCTTCAGGTGTTTTAATCTAGTCTCCATCTTCTTCAGTTGTTTTTAAACTAGTCTCCATCTTCTTCAGGTGTTTTTAAACTAGTCTCCATCTTCTTCAGGAGTTTTTAAACTCGTCTCCATCTTCTTCAGTTGTTTTTAAACTAGTCTCCATCTTCTTCAGGTGTTTTAATCTAGTCTCCATCTTCTTCAGGTGTTTTAATCTAGTCTCCATCTTCTTCAGGTGTTTTAATCTAGTCTCCATCTTCTTCAGTTGTTTTTAAACTAGTCTCCATCTTCTTCAGGAGTTTTTAAACTCGTCTCCATCTTCTTCAGTTGTTTTTAAACTAGTCTCCATCTTCTTCAGTTGTTTTTAAACTAGTCTCCATCTTCTTCAGGTGTTTTTAAACTAGTCTCCATCTTCTTCAGGAGTTTTTAAACTCGTCTCCATCTTCTTCAGGCGTTTTAAACTCGTCTCCATCTTCTTCAGGTGTTTTAAACTAGTCTCCATCTTCTTCAGGTGTTTTAAACTAGTCTCCATCTTCTTCAGGTGTTTAGCAGAATGCTGCTGTTTTACTGTGAAGCTCCAGAAATGTTTTGTGGACTAAGAGAAACCTCACCTGACTTCCCATCAGCCTCAGGGTGAGGAGATAATGAATGAATGTATATATTTGGGTTGACTACTCTTAATATGCACACACTCTCTGCAGCAATAAAGCTGTTTAGCAGGTGATTGTTACTTCATTTGATGACATCTCATTTTAAATATTTTCCTGTGATAATAGAATTGACTTCAGTCAAAAAAAGGAAAAAATGTGACCTATAACGCTGAGTTATATGAAACTGTGTCAGACATATTGATTCATCTGTGGTGTCAAACAGACTGAATGCCCTCAGGTTTTCTTCATGTATGTACTGTACTACTGCACACCTGTCTGTCAGCACTGACCGTTCAGAGCCTGTGATGCGTGGATCCTGGCTGTCAGGATGTGAGGCTGCTGCTGGTGTTTGTGTGGTACGCCCAGCGGCCTGGCCAGCAGAGAGCTTTGGTAGAACAGAGCTGAAGAGAGACGACAGGTTTTCAAATTGGACACAGATTCTGACATTCAACTACAGCTTACCTGTAGTGACCTGTGAATGACAGAATAAACTACAAAATTAATTTAGTCATTTAGCACATTTCAGTTCAATAAACAGCAAATCATCATAGTTTACCTTAACAGATAAAACCTCTGTCAGCAAAATATGATTATGTTATGTTTGTTTTTTTACACAATTCCAATATTTATATATAACAAACAACTGCCTTTGTGTTACAGACTTGAAACTATTAGTTTTTGTTTTGGTCCAAATACAGCAGCTATATATGAAACTTGTGTGTCTTTATACATATTTTTTTAATACAATAAAGAATAAATACTGTACAAAAAGCTGGGTAAAAAAAAGAAGCCAGCAGTCAAAGGAGGTTTGCAGTCTGAGCCTTAATTAATACAAATAAACATCTCAGATAATGACTGTAGTAAACCTTTAACTCTTATGTATCTAACATGACGTCACGGTACAGATCCGTTCACACCGGTGTCAGATAGGAGCCACAGGCATAGAGGACTGAGAACAAAACAAAAAGATTAAACCGCAGCGTGAACTAAGTCTTACATTTCACGAACCTCTGAGTCGTGTTAGATGTCCAGTTTTGCCTCCATCGTGAGAGCTACGACGTCATGGTAAGACAGTCTGATGTCATCATAATAAAAACAGAATAAATTCCCCTCAGTACGGCTGAGAGGATAAAGTTTACCAGCCCCTACCTCACGTAAACCAGTGATAATTACTCAATGTTTCCACAGTTGTGACACTTGAAGAGTCGTGATTTGATCATAACATCACTCAGTTGGCTTCATAATCGACCTCCCTTCTGACCAAGACGTCATGATGTAAAACTACAACACTACACCGACCACATGTGATCAGAAGAGACAGAAACACGCGACAGACAGGAATACTCACGTTTGACTCCTCTGCGACACACAGAACTCAACCTGACGATAGCCGCCATGATGATCCGCCAACCAAGGTCACCACAGTTACCCGGATGTAGATGTTGAGTCGTCAGCAGCACAAAGATATTCGATGTTTGAGGAGATCAGTAAACGTCCTCAGTTTTAAACTGCTGCAAAGTACGGAAGCGTATTGCATTCACTTAAGAAAAAAAAGATGGTACTGTTTTTCTGAATAAATGACATCATTATCTCAAAATTCTGGGAAACGTTTTCATGAAAAAATAAAATTCTGCTCTGTTATCTGAATTAATGAGATAATTATGCTGTTAATTCAGAAAAACGGGGCCATTTTTTCTCAAATCAATGCAATACGCTTCTGTAGCAAAGATGACAGGAACAGAAAGTCAGGTAAAAGTTACACTGCGGTGATTATGTGTAATAAATCCTAGATGACGCAGTTAAACGGACTCCACTGATATAAGGTCTCTATGTTTACACCACTGGACCCTCATTCAAGTTAAACTTCAACAGAATATCTAGAACTGAAGTCAGCTGCTGAGTCAGTGTTGGGTCTGTAGCAAAATTAAGTATTACATCATATCAGTGTTAACTTTTTCTTTTCAGTTTGAGACCAGTGTTACCAAGATTATTCGTCCAGATTTAGTGCAGAAATTGTATTTATCTGTAGGGTCGCGGGGCCTGGAGCCTATCCCAGCTGACTTTGGGCAGGAGGCGGGGTTCAACCTGGACAAGTCACCAGTTCATCACATAGAAAGACAAACAACCATTCAGACTCACATTCACACCTACAGTCAGTTTAGAGTCACCAGTTCATCTCTACTGATGTTTGTGGTGGTGAGAGGAAGCTGGAGAACATGGCGAGAACCCACACTTACATGAGGAGAACCTGGAGAGAACCCACACAGACATGAGGAGAACCTGGAGAGAACCCACACTTACATGAGGAGAACCTGGAGAGAACCCACACAGACATGAGGAGAACCTGGAGAGAACCCACACATACATGAGGAGAACCTGGAGAGAACCCACACAGACATGAGGAGAACCTGGAGAGAACCGACACAGACATGAGGAGAACCTGGAGAGAACCCACACAGACATTAGGAGAACAGTCCCAGGTCCTCAGGTGGATCTGAACCCAGGACCTTCTTATTGTGAGGCAACACTGCACCACTGTGCCGCCCCTCACAGTTTTTATACCCTAAAAATGTCATTTATGTACTTTCATAGATATAATCTAGAATATGTATATGATTTTGGTAATTGATACCCTTGACGTATTCTTAATCAGATTCTTACTGTAGATCACTTAGAATTCATTCATTTTACCTAAAATATTGGTGATCATTATTGAGGGGTTTGATTGGATTAACTAATGTATTGGTTGATGAAATATAACCACTGCAATATAGTTCGTTAATAGTCTTGTCTGCCATGGACTGAACATTTAAAAGCTTTAAAGTCGCATCTTTTTTCAATAAACTATAACAGGTATAAAATATACAGTATGAAATAAACAATATACTTTTTGTATATTTATGTACAGAAACACATTAGGTGGTGCAAAATGATTAAGACATAAAAAAAACTAAAAAAAATTGTAAAGCATATATTAGTTTTATTTTTAACTATTTTCATAAGTCAGATATAATATTGTTTGAACAATCATATTGTTTAAACTCAGAAGTTTAAAGTTAAGTAACCGCTGATATTCTATTAATAAACCTAAATTATGTGCAGATGTTTTATGTTGTTAGACTTAATGTGGGAAAATATTAACGTTGTGAAGGTTTTGAGTCAACTATTTCTAAGTCATCTGAAGTATCTTTGTAAGCGTCACCTCTTACGTCACATTATCACGCTGATTTTCAAACATCAGGCACGAGCCGTCGCTCTGTGTAGTGTGTCATGTGATTTGTACATCAGTGGTACTTCTTAGGCTTTAGCGCTCACCCGCTGTGAAACCGAAGGTCACCTCACATCACTCCGTCTCAGCAGCCCGTTAACGGGAGTCCAGAGTCGGTCCGGTTATACCCATTAACACTATGGACAGTTTTGATGACATGAACGCGTCGGAGAAAGCAGAGGCGACGGAGCTTCAGCGGATGATCGCCATAGAGCAGCAGAAAGCCCAGTTCCAGGCCCAGGTCGGTATGCTAACCATGCTAACGTGTGTGCAGTCAGAACAGCACGTGAAATGAGCCACACCAAACTCCTCTGGAAGGTCTAATAATTAGGTTTCTTTACTTTTTAACAAAAACAGATTTTTATTCTGCTGTATGGAGCTAAACACCAGAATACTTAAGACAACACTCCTCTGTGTAGAAAGCTAGCATTACATGAAATAGAGCTTAGCTTGTAGCACGATTACATGCTAAGCTCACTTCTTACTGGTGTTAACAGGAGGCAGAAACACCTGTACCTGCTTCATAGGTCGGCTGTCACTGGCTGCTTGTTATCAGAAACACCAGAGGCATTATGGGAACTTGGTATAGCTGACGGTCTGAACAGTGGGGTAATATTAATAAAAATAACCTGACTGAAATGTCTTGTGGTCAGTATTATCGACCATCATGGTTAACTCTGAAATGCACCAATGACTGTTATTTCTATGTTATGACTAAATGATGGTTATTCATGATTTAACATGTTTTGGTTGTGGGTACTTAAAAAAGTCTATTCAGTGAATCACATGTTTGTTTGTTTCAGTAGATTAGAGCTAGTGAATAGAAATGACAGGGTTTTTATAATCATGTGTTTTCACTGTTGCTCAGTGTATATATATACAGTTAGGTCCGTACTTATTTGGACAATGACACAATTTTTTATCATTTTGCCTCTACACCACCACAATGGCTTTGAATAAAAACAATCAAGATGTGACTGAAGTGCAGACTTCCAGCTTTAATTTAAGGGGTTTCACAAAAATATGGCATTTACCATTTAGGAATTATAGCCATTTTACTAAGAGTACCTCCATTATCAGGGGCTCACAGCCGGGGAAACTCTCAATGTGTTTCAGAGAAAGAAAATAAAGCTGCTAGAATGGCCCAGCCAATCACCTGACTTGAATCCAATTGAAAATCTATGGAAAGAACTAAAGATCAGAGTTCATAGAAGAGGCCCATGGAACCTTCAAGATTTGAAGACTGTTTGTGTGGAAGAATGGGCTAAAATCACACCTGAGCAATGCATGCGACCAGTTTCTCCATACAGGAGGCGTCTTGAAGCCGTCATTACCAACAAAGGCTTTTGTACGAAGTATTAAATAAATTTCAGTAAGCGTGTTCAATACTTTTTCCCTGTGTCATTTCACATTATTACACATAATTTATGGACATCTATGGTCTGATTTCTTTGCATGTGTGGATTGCATGTGTTGTGTGACAGTTTTTGTCAATTACAAATAACTAAGAGGGAACCATAGACGTTTGGAGTAGATTTGAATAAAGGGAGGATACACGTTTGTTTTTTTTCTACAATCTTTAACTTTATGAGAACCCTGAGATCAGACGCTTTGATGGAACACGTCTTTACTGATAAGGAACAATATTTTCTGCATCGTCAGCTGAATGCTCACAGGTTTCTGTGGCAAACAAACTCAATGCAAAACTTCAAAACAATAACTTAAACATTTAAACATTACTGCTCTGCTGTGATTACATGACTTCATTCAGTGACATTATCGTACGGCTCTATAACTTTGCACACAACGTATTTCATCAGTTTGCAACGACAGTGCGAATCCCATAGTCATGTATATTACAGTTAATCTTTAAATCTTAATGCTGTTATTTTTGATCCTTATTTCCTATTTATTCCAGGTGCACACTTTCACTGACGTCTGCTGGGATAAGTGTGTGGACAGTCCGGGCTCAAAGCTGGACTACCGCACAGAGACGTGCCTGCAGAGCTGCGTTGAGCGTTTCATCGACACGACCCTGATCATCACCAACCGCTTCACGCAGATGGTGCAGAAGGGCGCTCATTGATAACGGACTATGAACACCAGTGCGACTGTGTGATGAAATGCATCCCTAACATGTTGGTGGAAGATGATCTGAAGAGGACAAGTTTTTTCATAAACTTAGTTTTTAAGCTTTTGTTTAACAGCAATCTGTATAGTTGAAGCTGCAAATGGCAGCAAGAAGTACGTGTGTGAATTGAGAAGCCATGTAATGTGACATTAGTAAAGGGACACTGTGTTCAACATCCTGTCTGTGATCCTCATGTATGAAACTAACAGGAGAATGAAACAAAAAATTAAGCTGCAGTTTTTGGTAAAAGGAGCTCAGAGCACCAGTTTGTCTCTGGGTCATACCAGTGGAAAACACAAAGGTTTACTGATGAGAATTAAATAAAAGATAATGGTTAAAAACAGATTGTTGTCATATAACATGTATTCACTAAACCTTAAAGCACACATAAAGACATCACTAAAACATTTCCTGAGACATCTGCTATGAAAGGACTGAGGTAAAAAATACAAGTTCTAAAAGATATATATATATGTATGTATATATATACATACATATACGTATATATATACGTATATATATATATACATATATGTATATATATATATGTGTATATATATATATACATATATGTACATATATATATATATGTGTATATATATATACATATATATGTATATATATACACGTATATATATGTATATAATATATATATGTATGTATATATATGCATATATATATGCATATACATGTATATATATATATACGTATATATATATATACGTATATATATATATATACACGTGTATATATATATATACGTGTATATATATATATACGTATATATATATGTGTGTATATATATATATACGTATATATATATATACGTATATACATATATATATACACACACAGTACTGTGCAAAAGTCTTAGGCAGGTGTGAAGAAATGCTGTAAAGTAACAATTCTTTCAAAAATATAAAATGTAATTGTTTCTTTTTGTCGATTTACAAAATGCAAAGTGAGCGAATAGAAGAAAAAACTAAATCAATATTTGGTGTGACCACTCTTTGCCTTCAAAACAGCATCAATTCTTTACAGCATTTCTTCACACCTGCCTAAGACTTTTGCACAGTACTGTATATGTATGTGTATATATATATGTATGTGTATGTACGTATATATATATGTATGTACATATGTGTGTGTATATATATATGTATACATATATACAGTACCAGTCAAAAATTTGGACACAGTTTCCCATTCAAGTGGATGGGAAAATGTGTCCAAAGTTTTGACTGGTACTGTATATGTGTGTGTATATATGTATATGTATACACTGCTCAAAAAAATTAAAGGAACACTTTGAAAACATCAGATCTCAATGGGGAAAAAAATCCTGCTGGATATCTATACTGATATGGACTGGGTAATGTGTTAGGAACGAAAGGATGCCACATCGTTTGATGTAAATGAAAATTATCAACCGAGGGCTGAATTCAAAGACACCCTGAAAATCAAAGTGAAAAAATGATGCGGCAGGCTAGTCCATTTTGCTGAAATTCCATTGCAGCACCTCAAAATGGTACTCAGTACTTTGTAGTGCCCCCACGTGCTTGTATGCATGCCTGGCAACATCGGGGCATGCTCCTAATGAGACAACGGATGGTGTCCTGGGGTATCTCCTCCCAGATCTGGACCAGGGCATCACTGAGCTCCTGGACAGTCTGAGGTGCAACCTGGCACCGTCGGATGGACCGAAACATAATGTCCCAGAGGTGTTCTATTGGATTTAGGTCAGGCGAGCATGGGGGCCAGTCAATGGTATCAATTCCTTCATCCTCCAGGAACTGCCTGCATACTCTCGCCACATGAGGCCGGGCATTGTCGTGCACCAGGAGGAACCCAGGACCCACTGCACCACCGTAGGGTCTGACAATGGGTCCAAGGATTTCATCCCGATACCTAATGGCAGTCAGGGTGCCGTTGTCTAGCCTGTAGAGGTCTGTGCGTCCCTCCATGGATATGCCTCCCCAGACCATCACTGACCCACCACCAAACCGGTCATGCTGAACGATGTTACAGGCAGCATAACGTTCTCCACGGCTTCTCCAGACCCTTTCACGTCTGTCACATGTGCTCAGGGTGAACCTGCTCTCATCTGTGAAAAGCACGGGGCGCCAGTGGTCTTGCCAATTCTGGTGTTCTATGGCAAATGCCAATCGAGCTCCACGGTGCCGGCAGTAAGCACAGGGCCCACTAGAGGACGTCGGGCCCTCAGGCCACCCTCATGAAGTCTGTTTCTGATTGTTTGGTCAGAGACATTCACACCAGTGGCCTGCTGGAGGTCATTTTGTAGGGCTCTGGCAGTGCTCATCCTGTTCCTCCTTGCACAAAGGAGCAGATACCGGTCCTGCTGATGGGTTAAGGACCTTCTACGGCCCTGTCCAGCTCTCCTAGAGTAACTGCCTGTCTCCTGGAATCTCCTCCATGCTCTTGAGACTGTGCTGGGAGACACAGCAAACCTTCTGGCAATGGCACGTATTGATGTGCCATCCTGGAGGAGTTGAACTGCCTGTGCAACCTCTGTAGGGTCCAGGTATCGCCTCATGCTACCAGTAGTGACACTGACCCTAGCCAAATGCAAAACGAGTGAAAAACAGTCAGAAAAGATGAGGAGGAAAAAATGTCAGTGGCCTCCACCTGGAAAACCATTCCTGTTTTGGGGGTCGTCTCATTGTTGCCCTTCTAGTGCACCTGTTGTTAATTTCATTAACACCAAAGCAGCTGAAACTGATTAACAACCCCCTCTGCTACTTAACTGACCAGATCAATATCCCAGAAGTTTAATTGACTTGATGATATACTCTGATTAAAAAGTGTTCCTTTCATTTTTTTTGAGCAGTGTTAATTCAGTATTTTACTGTGATGTTCAATTTAACAGTAAATGAAGTAGCTGAAATATAAAGTATCTGAATGACACAAAAATTATTCTGTTGAGCAGGAACATCAGGGTATTTTTACATATACTGTTTTATGGGATTCAGTATATTCTAACTTCTAACTATTTTAATAACTAATTATTAATAATACCAAACATTTGCTGGTTTGATTATCAGATGAGAATGTTGGCTGCTTTTCTGTCTCAGATGTCAGAATATACAGTTTATCTGTAAATACTAATAATTTTCTGATGATAAGCAGAACATTTATGACTGTGGAAAATAATTAAAATAGTTAACAAAGATCTGATTCAATTGTATTCTGTCAGAAAACCATTGAGATCATCTGATACACCACAGACACAATGCAACAGTAAAACCCTGCAAATAATCACATTTAAATCATAATTACTTTCTATTTATGGTTATCCTTGTGGAATATGATCAGTCAGTTGATGGGCTCCCAATAGACAACAGCCGAACAGTAGATATGTACGTAAATCCATAAATATGTACTGTACACAACAACCAGTACTCTGGTAAAACAGCATGTCAGACAAACCCTATCAGACACAACATGAAGGAACATGTAGACAAATGTTTGCCAGATAAAACTATATTGTAAGGCTGTTAATATTTCTAGCTGCTCTGAGTGCAGACTTCATTGCAGTTTCAATCCACCCATGTGGTGTGGCTGTGTGTTCTCCTGCGAAGTGCACTCGTCCTTCCCTGTGGAACAGTTCTCTGGCATAGTGTCCCTGCTGGTAGGGTGTGAACAGGGCGAAAGCCCCCAGACTGTTGGGATCTAAGGCCCACTTCTTCACAAACCCCCCTGTCCACAGAGGCCTGATGTTCTCTCCATGAATCTTCACCAAGTCCTCCAGGACCACAGCCATCAGCTCGTCCTCGCTAATTCCTTGGAAGAGGGTCGAATCGTCGGAGCAGGTGTAAGAGGCCAGGAGGGCTCCTGCAGCCGTACCGGGGAAGCTGTGGCTGGGGTAATAGATGAAGCGAGAGGGCCGGTCTGTGATGCTCTTCCCTCCTGTGATGCCTTCTTTCTCCCAGAACCTGTCGCTGAAGCTGAGCACTACCTTGGTGGAGCTAGTGTAGTGAACTGAGCGCAGGGCCTCCATCTTGTCTCCAGAGAGGGGCGGCTGGAAGTCAATAAAGAGGGTGGCCTTCGCTGTGGCCGTAACCAGGGCGTAGTCCACCGTTAGGTTGGTCAGGGAGCCTGAATTACGCCAGTCCTGGTATGTTACCGTCACATTACTGCCGCCTCTTTGGTTGATTAGCTTGACCTTGGAGTTGAGGAGGATGGTAGCATTTAGTATCTGGAGGAAAGCCCTGGGGAGGTGGTCGAAGCCGTCGGTCACCTCAAAGTACCTGGAAGAAAACCTCCATTAAAACCTTCAGTCATCATTACGGATCAGTAGTTTTATATTAGCAATGGATCAAATGACTGTGTGATAGACAATAATCACACTGTGGCCATTTTCTGGGGGGGGGGGGCTCAAATGCTAGGATGATGTCATAGGCACCAACCAACCAAAGATTCATGTCTACAGCTGTCAGATGGACCACGAGCTAGAAAAACACGATGCATGGGGTAAAAGAAGAATGTGTGGAAGTCACACCGTAACGGAGGACAACAATGTTTTCCAGTGATGCGTCTGTCTGATGATGTCATACTGCTGTGTCTGATCAATGGTTACCTTTTACATTCATTCAGTGCCTAGCTAACATCTGATAGAGTTATACAACATGAAGTGTGTGAATTAACATCTTGGACACATTTATTTATTGGAGTCTTACAGTGAGAAACACTGGACGTATTCAGACTAGTGATATAACGTTATGTAATGAAACCTCTAACCTGCCATTACTGTTTTCTGACAAGTCAGATCAAATTAAAGATGATGGAATTTAAATGTTGAGTTCATAACTTGTTCCACTGCCAAAATAATCATTATTTTATGATATGTTGAATGCTAACCTGGGAGCTTTTTAGATGTTTCAGGTTCAATTATCTATTGATCTATTGAATATTTTCACATCTTATTTTCCACTCTCTTTTTAAAGATGGTAAAATAAAGTTACCTGCAAAGTAGGTTTAAGGTCAATAGTAGATTTTAACACTTCAGTTAAAAAATGATTTTGTGTAATATGTGATAAAATATGATAAATTAAAATAGAAATGTATAACATTGTGTATGTTGGCATGAAACAAGACTAAAAACCATCCCTGAGACGACGCTTCACCAAAAGAGAGTGAAACTCTCAGAGAACCAGCGGGGAGTTACAGTCTGAGACCTTACACATAATACAACGGTCACAATAATGCAATGCTTCTTACTCTATGTTGTCATTGATGTCTGACTGTATGTACAGCATCTCTAACAGTGATGTGTAGAAGAGGCTGTTTTCATTCAGAATGTCCCCGACCATCCTCAGCGCTCCACGACTCAGGTTGGCCTCTTTCACCAGATACTCCTGTCAATAATCAATGGAAACTGTTATTTATATATAAATATATGGTGAAAATGTTCATTCACATTCAAACTATGGCCTAAGAACTGAACCTATGAACTGTGACCTATAAACTGTAAGCTATGAACAGTGACCTATGAACTATGACATATGAACAGTGACCTATAAACAGTGACCTATGAACTGTAACCTATGAACAGTGACCTATGAATAGTGACCTATAAACTGTAACCTATGAACAGTGACCTATAAACTGTAACCTATGAACAGTGACCTATGAATAGTGACCTATAAACTGTAACCTATGAACAGTGACCTATAAACTGTAACCTATGAACAGTGACCTATGAACTGTGACATATGACCTATGAACAGTGACCTATAAACTGTAACCTATGAACAGTGACCTATGAACTGTGACATATGACCTATGAACAGTGACCTATGAATAGTGACCTATAAACTGTAACCTATGAACAGTGACCTATAAACTGTAACCTATGAACAGTGACCTATGAACTGTGACATATGACCTATGAACAGTGACCTATAAACTGTAACCTATGAACAGTGATCTATGAACTGTGACATATGACCTATGAACAGTGACCTATGAACTGTGACATATGACCTATGAACAGTGACCTATGAACTGTGACATATGACCTATGAACAGTGACCTATAAACTGTAACCTATGAACAGTGACCTATGAACTGTGACATATGACCTATGAACAGTGACCTATGAATAGTGACCTATAAACTGTAACCTATGAACAGTGACCTATAAACTGTAACCTATGAACAGTGACCTATGAACTGTGACATATGACCTATGAACAGTGACCTATAAACTGTAACCTATGAACAGTGACCTATGAACTGTGACATATGACCTATGAACAGTGACCTATAAACTGTAACCTATGAACAGTGACCTATAAACTGTAACCTATGACCTATGAATAGTGACCTATGAACTGTAACCTATGAACAGTGACCTATGAACATTGACCTATGAACTGTGAGCTATGAACCGTGACCTATGAATCGTGACAAATGAACAGTGACCTATGAACTGTAACCTATGAACAGTGACCTATAAACTGTAACCAATGAACAGTGACCTATGAACAGTGACCTAAGAACTGTGAGCTATGAACCGTGACCTATGAATCGTGACAAATGAAAAGTGACCTATGAACTGTGACATATGACCTATGAACAGTAACCTAAAAACTGTAACCTATGAACAGTGACCTATAAACTGTAACCTATGAACAGTGACCTATGAACAGTGACCTATAAACTGCAACCTATGAACAGTGACCTATGAACAGTGATCTATAAACTGTAACCTATGAACAGTGACCTATGAATAGTGACCTATAAACTGTAACCAATGAACAGTGACCTATGAATAGTGACCTATAAACTGTAACCAATGAACAGTGACCTATGAACAGTGACCTATAAACTGTAACCTATGAACAGTGACCTATGAACTGTGACATATGACCTATGAACAGTGACCTAAAAACTGTAACCTATGAACAGTGACCTATAAACTGTAACCTATGAACAGTGACCTATAAACTGTAACCTATGAACAGTGACCTATAAACTGTAACCTATGACCTATGAATAGTGACCTATGAACTGTAACCTATGAACAGTGACCTATGAACTGTGAGCTATGAACCATGACCTATGAATCGTGACAAATGAACCGTGACCTATGAACAGTAACCTTTGAACTGTGACCTATGAACTTTGTGGGACGGCTGTGGATAAATCTTTACCTTCACTGTGTAGGAATCGTATTTATCCAACATGGCACTGCAGCCGATTGCATTGAGGTCATCCCTCACCTGCACATACATTACAACACTCTTTAGTACTATTATGTACAAAAGTAATAAGTGTACTATCAGTGTGTGGAAGATCAAACCTTCCAAAGAGCCTGACTGAAGAGCTGAGCAGCTGACTTCCCCCTCTCACCCTCCGACAGGCTGTAGTTGAGCAGACCAGGGTTGTTCTCAACAGAGGACGTTTTCTGAAGAACTCCATTTATTAAATAATAAGTGTTGATGTCATCTTGGATGAAGTGGTTGAAGGAAATTTGTAAACTGGAGGCAAATGACATCAGGATCCTGTGGAGTATAGGATGAAGTATTACATCATTTAGTTAAAGATGTTTTTGATAACTGCATTAAGCTCAAAACTCAGTATTGCCAAGTAGTCGATAGCCTCTTAGCCCTACCCCTCCGTTTTGCGTGTTCAGGCGTAGGGGTAGGGGCATCCCGATTCTTGTTGAGACAGGGGGAAGGGTGAAGTGTGAGGGCTAAAATGCCCTCCAAACGGAGGGTTTTCAGAGGCATACTTCAAACGGAGGGGTAGGAGATATCTCCCTGAATTCCAGGTGAATAATCGGCAAGATTGTGGCAAATTGTGGTAACCAAAAAAACCCACAAATGTATTTTCTTTGCTAAAACATTATATGATGACCGTCGTCATTATTAGTTTACATCTGTTTCAAATATATATTATGCATTTTCTTTATAACAAAAATCACTAGTTGTGTGTGTGTATCTGCTGTCTCTGGCCAAATAGCTAAAGTGGGGGCGGCTGGTACAGCCTGCAGACCCAGATAAGAGGGGCAGTGACCTGGCCACTGCTGCGGCCTGCCAACCGGACAGCGTTGAGGATAAAGGCCGAAACACTCGGTGGAGGTTGGGCACCTCCTGAAGACCTTGTACCGGACCAACGCACCCAGAGGAAGTAACCAGCTACAACCAGGCCCTCTATATATGTCTATTTTTGGACATTATATCAACTTTATCAGTGTGACCTGGAACAGCATATCCAAGATGTGTATGCACTACAGCTTCATCATCCTCGTAACAGATTGGAAGAACGTCTTTTAAATGAAAAAAAAAAAGTGTCAAACCGGCGATCACCGCATGCCAGAGCAAAACCCCAAGCCCACAGAGCAGAATACCGCCTGTTCTTATGGTTCCTCCACCCTCTCTTGCCATAGCAAAGTGCAAGAGTGTGAGGAGCAGAGCTTCTGAGGGAAGCAGGAGCAGTAATCATATCATCAGCAGAAGGACTGCTCCAACTAACAACCAGAGACCAGTAGAATTGAAAGAGACAGCAGAGGCAGAGGAGCTGGATGAGAGGGATTATGAGGATGAGGGTGTTCTGGTCGAGAGCGAGAGTTATGCCAGTCCGAGGAAGAGGATGGTGAATAATTACAACCTGAAGATAGACAACCTACTGAAAGAAAACGACAAGCTGTGTCGAGAATTTCAGAAGAAGCAGTCATCCAGGCATTTCATGTCCATGTTGGAGCAGAGGCGGAAGCTGCCGGCTTGGAAAGAGAAAGAAAACATCCTCAACCTGTTAGATCAGTGCCAGGTGCTGGTGGTCAGTGGGATGACTGGATGTGGTAAGACCACTCAGATCCCTCAGTTCATTCTGGATGCCTCACTAAATGGTCGAGCTGAGCAGGTGGCCAACATCGTCTGTACGCAGCCACGCCGCATCTCTGCCATCTCTGTGGCCCAAAGAGTGGCACAGGAGCGTGCAGAGTGTCTGGGCCACTCAGTGGGCTACCAGATCCGCCTGGAGAGTGTTAGGACATCTGCCACCAGACTGCTGTACTGCACCACAGGCGTGTTACTGAGGAGACTGGTGGGTGAGGTGGACCTCAAAGGCGTCACACATGTCATTGTGGATGAGGTGCACGAACGGACGGAGGACAGCGACTTCCTGCTGTTGGTGTTAAAAGATTTGATTGTGCAGAGGCCAGACCTTAAAGTCATTCTAATGAGCGCCACACTTAATGCAAACCTCTTCTCTAAGTATTTTTATGACTGTCCCACTATCCACATACCAGGGCATACTTTTCCTGTTGCCCAGTTTTTTCTTGAAGATGCCATCAGTAAAACCAATTATGTCATTAGTGATGGCAGCCCTTACATGCGCTCAGGCAAAAAGAAGTCGTCTTTCACAAGCGGTCGAGGAACCAAAGCAGAACGAAGCGACTTCTGTCAGAAGGGCTTTGAAAAAGACGCTGTTCCAGACCAGCAGCTCAGCCTGCAGGAGCTCACCATCAGATACAAATATACTACTGAGTCTGTGTTGAAGACCACTGCTGCGATGGACCTAGACAAGATCAACTTGGACCTGGTGGAGCGCCTGCTGATGTCGATTGTGAAGGAAAACCCTTCAGGTGCAGTTCTCATGTTCCTGCCAGGCATGGCTGAGATAAGGAGGCTCTACAAGAAGCTCATGTCCAACAAAGTGTTCAACAACAAGGGCGGCTACAGTTGTGTGGTGTACCCGTTGCACTCAACCCTTTCCAATGAGGAGCAGCAGGCGGTTTTCATCCGGCCCCCAAAGGACACCACAAAGATTATCATCTCCACCAACATCGCTGAGACCTCGGTAACCATTGACGACGTGGTATATGTCATCGACTCCGGCAAGATGAAGGAGAAAAGGTACGATGCATCGACAAGCATGGAGATCCTGGAGGACGCGTGGGTTTCTAAGGCCAACGCGCTGCAGAGGAAGGGTCGAGCGGGTCGCGTGGCCTCGGGGGTCTGCTTCCACCTCTTCACAAGCCACTTCTTCCAACACCAGCTGGCTGAGCATCAGCTTCCTGAGATCCAGAGAGTGCCTCAGGAGCAGCTCTGCCTGTGGATCACTAACCTGGACGTGTTTGCTGAGCAGACGCTGGAGTCGGTCTTCTCTCGGCTCATTGAGCCCCCCGATATGTGGAGCTTGCATGCAGCCAAGCAGCACCTGCGGGACCTGGGAGCCCTAATCGAGGATGAAAAGCTGAGCCCGCTGGGATACCACCTGGCCTGCCTCCCTGTGGATGTGCGCATTGGGAAACTCATGCTGTTCGGTGCAATCTTTCGTTGCCTTGACCCAGCACTCACCATCGCTGCCAGTTTGGCCTTCAAATCACCATTTGTGTGTTCATGGGACAAGCAGGAAAAAGCCAATGAGAAGAAAAAGGCCTTTGCCTTGGCCAAAAGTGACCATCTAACTTTGTTGCAGGCATACAAGGGATGGTGCTGTGCTGCAAAGAACGGCAACCAGGCCAGCTTCCTTTACTGCAGGGAGAACCTCCTGTCATTGCAAAGGTTACAGGAGATCAGCAGTCTGAAGCGGCAGTTTGCTGAGTTGCTGTCTGACATCGGCTTCATCAAAGAGGGGCTGAGGGCCAACATTATAGAGCATATGAGCACTACAGGCACAGATGGTGTTCTGGAAGCTACTGACTTGACTACTGTCAAGGAGGCTAACTTGAACTCTGAAAACATGCAGTTGATGTCTGCCATGCTTTGTGCTGCCCTCTATCCCAATGTGGTCCAGTTACAAGCTCCTCGGGGGAGCTACACGATGACCCCCAAAGGAACGATGCAGATGAAGCCCAAAGCCGAAGAGCCCTTCTTCACGACCAAAAACGACGGCTGCGTCCACATGCACCCCTCGTCCCTCATCCATAGAGCTTGTCATTACAAAAGCCCCTACCTTGCTTACCACGAGAAGGTGAAAACGACGCACATCTTCATCAGGGACTGCAGCATGGTGTCCGTCTACCCACTGGTGCTGTTTGCAGGCGGGCAGGTCAACATGGAGCTGAACAAGGGAGAGTTTGTCTTTTCCCTTGATGATGGATGGATCCGGGTTGCTGCCGCCTCTCACCAGGTAGCCGAGCTGCTGAAGGAGCTGCGCTGGCAGCTTGACCAGCTGCTGGAGGACAAAATCAGGAACCCGAGCATGGACCTGTGCAGCTGCCCCCGCGGCTCTCGCATCATCCCCATGATCGTGCACCTCATCACTACTTAGTAGTTCTGCAACACAGTGCCCCCTTTTTTTTCACGCAATTCGTCAACTCAAGGGGATGGATGGATAGATAGATAGATAGATAGATAGATAGATAGATAGATACTTTATTCATCCCATGTGCATGAACAACAGTGCATCCTTCATCGCCAGTTCAATTTTAATTTTGCTGCACAAATTCATAAAAATGCATTTTTTGTGTTGGATTTTTGTACTTTACATGAAAATAAAACATCAGAATAAAAGACAAATATGCAGCAATTTGAGTGTATGTGTGCTTTCACTTGTTAACGGAGCAAGGACTATATGGTGCTGCAACAGCATTACGCACAGCTACATAAAGCAGTATGCTCTTTATAAACGGCATCGGACACAAAGATCGCAAATAGATGTTGATTTGTTTGCAATCACCTGATGCACATAGAAAAAATTGACTCTTTACAGTTTGTCCAACGCTTTTATGGGCTTGCACACTCATCTAGTGCCTTAACACAGGAAGAAATGATAAAATCATACACCACTTGGAACAGCTATGTGAAAAGCTTAAGTGAAGCACAAGCCATACTTTCGACAGTGCACATTATGAGGGGTGGATATAATACAAAATTAAATGATAAAACTGGAGGTGATGAAAACGCATGTGAATTAAAAAATGTAGTGGTAAAAATGGACATAAATTGGAAAAAGGAGTGGTAAACTAGAAAGCGCTCAGAGAGCGCAAACCTCTGCCGAGGCTGCTCAGTTTCCCCATGTTGGCATTTCACTCCAAAGCAAAAGTCCCATGATGTAACCCTCTGAATTAAGTCATTAGAAAGTTTGACAGGAAAAATTAAAACAAAATCTTTGCAATTTACTAAAATCTTTATTTATTGTGGCTGTTAGTTGTTCATATTGTCATCTCACATAAATAAACTGCAATGCCACAACAGGTAATTGACACTTGTAACACTTTAAGTTAAGTTTAAGTTAAATATAATAAAACGGGGTAATGTTACCTCTGATCAAGAAATATGTGGCTTGACCAAAACACACATGCACGCACCTACGTGATCGTGCTGCAGTTGTCCGCACACACAAAACTCCAAACCACACACACAGGCAGGAGAAAAGGAAGTATATTAAAACGGGGGAAATGTTTTGTTGAAATTCATAAGCTGTTATATGGACATGAATCAATTAGATACATTTGACAGGATGGAGACACTTTACATTACAAGTGTACATGTGGCAGTTTAATCCTATAATAATAATAAAAAAATAAATAAACAATTCCTGGATCCAGACAGATCACCACCAAAATCTAATCGATTCTTCCTTGGGCCACTTCCGACATCTCTTGAAAATTTCATCAAAATCCATCAATTACTTGGCAGTTTAATCATATAATAATAAAATAGAAAATTTTAATGCGTGCCTGTGCTTGGTGCATATCGATCATACCAATATTGCTAACGCTAATTTACCTTTTTAATTTCTTCTATCCAGGATAAATCACATCTGTAGAAACTAGATGTCTTTGGCTCTGCCTTTACTGCATGTTCTAAAAATAGACTCATTAGGGCAGGAGACCCAGCTGTGTCACTGAACACCTGCAGTTTAGACAGCAGACACACAGAAAACTGACCAACAACCAACCTCCGAACAACTGAGGCTATGGCTGAAACGATGACACGATGGTGATCCCAAGAAGTTGCTGAAAACATTGGTTTATAATTTGTCCAGATGAAGTTAAGAATTATTAACTTTAGAGTGAGTTAAAAAGCCTGGAGATTCTGAGATTTTATGAAAGTCATCACTCAAGTTTACAATGGATGTCAATGGAGCAGTTTGGTGGACCACCTGGGTCCTCTGCACCCCAACGATAAGGTTGTTTGGTTCCATTCTGGTATTAAATGAAGCAGCATAAATGTTCCTACGCTTTGATGTACATATTATGGATGTGGACTCAGGATTGTGGGATTTATGGAGAGTTGTTTGGGAAATTTCTAGACGACTTGTCATCCGCTCTCCGCTCTAAGGTCATGTGACCAAACTATAGCTCTGTGCAATACACACTCATTATAAAATCTCTGTTTCAGATATCAAAATGACGAGTCAGAAGAATAAAGTCCCAATTGTTGTTACTTGTTTACACTTTGAATGACGTTTCTACGTGAAGGGGGGGCAAACTTACAGAGCCTCAAAGTGGGGTGGGTTTGAGATCTTTTCCCATTATTTCTTATGGGAAAATTCTTCGCAGTTTTTTTTTCTTCGCGAAAGCTGTTTTGCCAATCATTAGTAAAAGTCATAGCAGACTATTCCCAATCGAGCCGAACGGTTTGATGTATGTCTGGTGCATGTGCTGGCAACGCTGCAAGACTAGTTACGCAGCAAAAAAGTGGAATAATAACAATAATAACTAGAAAAGCAATTTCTGAAGAAATTGCAGTGTGAATGCTGAAGAGCTAGCGCTAGACTACAATGTTGCCTGAAGAAGTTGAATCAGACTAATGAAGTCTGAAAAATATGAAAAACTAATGAAGCATGAAAAATGTGAAAAATTAGTGAAGCATGAATATTATGGAAAGTTAATGAAATATGACTAATGATGAAAATTTAAAGTTTTACTGAAAAGCTGACACTATACTGCAATGCTGCTCATGAACGATGAGAAATATCTTAAAGTTTGTTGAAATAATAAGTGGAAAAGTGAGGCAGGGTCTAAATATGATGAATTAATTGTCAGTCAGACACAGACAGAGGAGTCAAGTTTAAAACAGAGCTCAGAACAGTGAAGAACTGCTGAATTCCATAATATTCATGTATAATATTTTGGCAAACTGTGAGACAAGATTTAATATGGGTGCAGGTGGGGCAGTTGGAGGTTACTCTTTGTGTTTGGAGCTTCATTAAGACCAAACTGTAGGTGCTACATACACTTATGTAGGTACATTTAATCAAAGCACAACAACTTTTCCTACCATTTCTGTACGTTTTATGGCTGTAGAGTCAAAATTGTAGTCGTGTGGGCGATTTTGTTAGTCCATTTTTGTTTTATTTTCTGTCCTCTTTGAGTCAACAACTCAAACAATTAAACAACAAGAAATTAAAGATAAAAATATAGTTAAAATATAGTACAAAAATTAAAGATAAAAAATTGTTAAAATATAGCACAAACATTCAAGATTAATATATAGTTAAAATATAGTACAAATATTAAAGATTATAATATAGTTAAAATATAGTACAAAAATTGAAGATAAAAATAGTTAAAATATAGTACAAAAATTAAAGATTAAAATATTGTTAATGTAGTACAAACATTAACGATTAAAATATAGTTAAAATATAGTATAAGAATTAAAGATTAAAATATAGTTATAATAGTACAAAAATTAAGTATTAAAATACAGTTAGAATAAAGTTTAGAAATTAAAGATAAAAATATAGTTAAAATATAGTACAAACATTAAAGATTAAATTATAGTTAAAATGAAGTACATAAGTTAAATATTAAAAAATAGTTAAAATATAGTACAAAAACTAAAGATTATAATATAGTTTAAATATAGTACAAATATTAAAGATTAAAATATAGTTAAAATAGTACAGAAATTAAAGACTAAAATATTGTTAAAATACAGTACAAACATTAAAGATTAAAATATTGTTTAAATATAGTACAAAAATTAAAGATTAAATATAATTACAATAGTACAAAAATTAAAGATTAAAATATAGTTAAAATATAGTTCAAAAATTAAAATTAAAAAATAGTTAAAATATAGTACAAACATGAAAGATTAAAATATAGTTAAAATATAGTACAAAAATTATAATATAGTTCATTTTTTATAAGATTATAATATAGTTAAAATATAGTAAAAAAATTTTAAGATAAAAATAAAGTTAAAATATAGTACAAAAATTAAAGATTAAAATATAGTTAAAATATAGTACAAACATTAAAGATTAAAATATAGTTTAAATACAGTGCAAACATTAAAGATTAAAATATAGTTAAAATACAGTACAAACATTAAATATTAATATATAGTTAAAATATAGTACAAAAATTAAACATTAAAATATAGTTAAAATACAGTACAACCATTAAAGATTAAAATACATTTAAAATATAGTACAAAAATTAAAGATTAAAATATAGTTCAAATATAGTACAAAAATTAAGGATCAAAATATAGTTCAAATACAGTATAAAAATTAAAGATTAGAATAAAGTTAAAATATAGTACAAAAAGTAAAGATTAAAATATAGTTAAAATAGTACAAAAAATAAAGATTAAGATATAGATAAAATATAGTTCAAAAATAAAAAATAAAAATATAGTTAAAATATAGTACAAACATCAAAGATTAAAATATAGTTAAAATATAGTACAAAAATTAAAGATTAAAATATAGTTAAAATATAGTATAAAAATTAAGGATTAAAATATAGTTAAATTACAGAAGAAAAATTAAAGATTAGAATAAAGTTAAAATACAGTACAAAAATTAAGGACTAAAATATAGTTGAAATATAGCACTAAAATTAAAGATTAAAATATAGTTAAAATATAGTACAAAAATTAAAAATTAGAATATAGTTCAAAAAATAAACATTAAAATATATATAGTTCAGCATTCAAAAGTAAAGTTACAAAAATTATTCCTGGATTATTTAATATTTTTACCAATTTTTATAAATGATAAAAGTATTAAATAATTTACTAAAGCTTTATACATCAGTGATACCTGATTGATAGAGATCAGAATCTATTGATTAACAGATTATTGATAGAGACCAGAATCTATTGATTAACAGATTATTCATAGAGACCAGAATCTATTGATTAACAGATTATTGATAAAGACCAGAATCTATTCATTAACAGATTATTGATAGAGACCAGAATCTAATTATGAACAGATAATTGATAGAGACCAGAATCTAATTATAAACAGATTATTGATAGCAACAGGACAAAGCAATGATTATATTTAGAAGAGCTATAACAGATTAGAAAGAGCAGTAAAGCTTTATACATCAGTGATACCTGATTGATAGAGACCAGGATCTATTGATTAACAGATTATTGATAAAGACCAGAATCTATTCATTAACAGATTATTGATGGAGACCAGAATCTATTCATTAACAGATTATTGATGGAGACCAGAATCTATTCATTAACAGATTATTGATGGAGACCAGAATCTATTCATTAACAGATTATTGACAAAGACCAGAATCTATTGATTAGCAGATTATTGATAAAGACCAGAATCTATTGATTAACAGATTATTGATAGAGACCAGAATCTATTGATTAACAGATTATTCATAGAGACCAGAATCTATTGATTAACAGATTATTGATAAAGACCAGAATCTATTCATTAACAGATTATTGATAGAGACCAGAATCTAATTATAAACAGATTATTGATAGCAACAGGACAAAGCAATGATTATATTTAGAAGAGCTATAACAGATTAGAAAGAGCAGTAAAGCTTTATACATCAGTGATACCTGATTGATAGAGACCAGGATCTATTGATTAACAGATTATTGATAAAGACCAGAATCTATTCATTAACAGATTATTGATGGAGACCAGAATCTATTCATTAACAGATTATTGGTGGAGACCAGAATCTATTCATTAACAGATTATTGATGGAGACCAGAATCTATTCATTAACAGATTATTGATGGAGACCAGAATCTAATTATAAACAGATTATTGATAGAGACCAGAATTTAATTATAAACAGATTATTGATAGCAACAGGACTAGGCAATGATTATAGTTAGAAGAGTTATAACAGATTAGAAAGAGCAGTGATCAATTCTGAAATAAAAAAATTTATAGGTACCTTGACTGTACTGGAATAAATTCCTTTACTATTATTAGTCCTTTCGTGTCCTTGTATTATTATGGTATGCAGACAGTTAAAAGAATGTACTCACTTATGGAAGCTGGGGATCCTCATGGCACCCACCTCTGCGTACCAGCCTTCTCTTGTGTTCCTGAAGGTCTCTACACGTCCTCCAATACGGTCACTGGCTTCTATTATGGTCACCTTGTTTTCCATGGGGACACATCATCATCATGTTCAATACATTTATATGGATAAATGTAACATTTTTCACTTTTTTTCAGTGTCATGTCCATTCTCTTTTACCGTACTGTGACCCTATACATACTGAGCCTCTCCAAATATGGATTTTAATCTCCCAGTTTCACATTGTAATCTGGATCTGGATCCAATTTCACATAGAGGTGGAACCTTATGCCTGAGTATTTTTATTTTCATTGGTCTATTATTATTTTCCATTATATTGGCAAAATATTAAAAATGGTTGTATCCTGCATTGTTGAAGAAAGTGAAAAAATGATCCTGAATGTGCGTCTGTCCTTGGATCTGCTTTTTGAAATATCTGGCAGTCAAACAAACAAACAAACAAACATGGATGATCTCATAAAATCCATCTCACAACGGAGACAACAAATAGTTTTAAAGGCAAATGCAATCAGTTTTTATGTTGCTGTTATACCACTAATGTGATCAGATGAGTAAACATTCATTGAATGACGTCTGACTGAACATTAGCATTAACCAATATGGCAAATATATGTTTGATGGAAGCACGTGCGGAATTGCGCACTGACACCCGGATGGTAAAAAAAAGTAGTAAAACCCAAAGTCCCCTATACTTTAAAGTTTCTACAGCCACACAGAACCTTTATAGTCACCGGTTTTATCAAAACAACATAACAACAACAACAACAACAACAGCGATACCATTTAAATACTGTACTACAAAGATGAAGATGCGTAACAACTGGGCCACTGTATCACTGTACAATCAAAGCAGTCTGTGGAGTGAGTTTGATGACACTATAGTGAATAAGGGTGAAGTTATTCATTTTTTTCCCCATTGAAAATTCTCCTAAATTATTCAAAAGCACATTTTCCCAAACTAGTTGCTGCAGTATGACTAAAAGGAGACCCCCAGTGGTTCTGAATTTGGTGACACAACAGTGTATCAGAGAAAGGTGATTGAATATTTTTACCATTAAATATTCCCTAGAATTATTCTTAAGCATGTTTTCCCTAACCTATTGCTGTAGTGTATTCAACAATATTCACTTGACTTGTGTAAAGATTTTGGTGAATGTGCACTGCATATAAAGCTATAGCATTTTATTGTTCTATTCTCCGTTTTGTACTTTGCAGACGGTCCCTGCACGAACAGACCAATGTTATTCGTGTAAACTACATGACGGCCTGTTTTGATGACAATGATTGTAGCTCGTTGTCTACCTTACCACGGTATGAAATAGACGTTGTTTGTGTTTTGACAACGTTTCACTAATGAGTTATTGATCAGCGAAGTTCGAATCTGTGAATCTTTACCGCAGTAGTGAACAACTATGACCACAGTAATGTTTCCAGCCTCATTCTATTACTTTACCTTATGTCCCGCATCTTCTAGAAGCTTTGCTGCGGTCAGTCCGGCGATGCCCCCGCCGATGATGGCCACATGTCGGGGAGTCTTCGTGACAGGGAGACCTTTATCCACAGTGTCGAGCAGCTCGCCGTAATCAGTGTCTTCTTGGAGGCACTCAAACAGAGGGTCTCCAAAAATCCCACTGACCGCAAACACAACAACCCCAACTATAATAACCAGAGGAACTGACGGAGGAACAGAGAAATTCAGGAATAAATCCAAAGCATCCTGAGGAAAATACAGAAGCTGTGGAATGTACTCAACTTTATGTGTGAGGAACCACTGACTTCCTGTTTCTAATAAATATCCTGCTCATAATGGACTTTCACTACAATCCACTTGTTCTCCCTTCCGTGATGCCTATTTTATTATGGTCGTATTCACTTAGATGTCTGTCAGACATTAATTTCATAATTAGCAGCATCAGACTTTAAACGGTGAAATAAAAGTATCCTGTGATCGTGGTTTACTTACAGACTTTGCACAGTGCCATGTGAAGAATCATCCTGAGGATAGAGCTCCACAGGTTCCTCCTGCTGTTGATACCGACACTATGAGATGAAGAGGAATCCTGCCAAACATCAACCAGTTGGAAGTTTAATATTACACTGAAATAAATTCAAAATGATCTCTTTCTAAAAACACAATAAAATACACATAGACAGGTGATTAATTATTTCTAATAATTAATGCACATGTATAACTAAAATCTCTAAAACGTGAAAACCAATGGAGGCAGCTCAAACTCCACTCACCTTTATCAGAGGTAATGTCTCATAAGTTGTACAGTTACGCATGACTGAGAGGAAATGACAAAGCTAAACCTTCAACACTGTCCCTCATATGGAGGCACCATATGTGTGAAGCAGCACTTAATGTGGCCTTAATTTTAAGGAGGGACTGTGGGACTCCTCAGGTCCTGAAATATTTTCCCACAGCGGCTCCAGAGTCAACCACACTGAACAAATCAGATTAGTGAGGTTATACTAGTCGTCAGCATACCTCATTTCCTCCACCTTCACTCATCTGACCTGAGTGCTGTCCAAATGTTCTATTTAAAGCTGCGTTACATTAAATCAAACATACATAAAACATGATATAAACAAAAGAACTGTTTTGTTTTTTAATTACAAGAAAACAGACAGAAAACCAGGACGTACTTTCCAGTGGACTGACGTCTCGTGTCAAACCTTGATTTGGAACTGAACAGTCTGGTTGCTGCTTTCAGAGAAAGAGGCAGACAGTCATCTGACCTGCTTATCTGTCAAACCAACTACCAAAATGTAGATGATTCATCCGCCTTGTTTGAAGTCACATTATTGTCAGCATGTGTAAAAGCTCTTGAGTTCAGTGAACTAATCAGGCTGTGAGTTATGTCAGCCTTGTTAATGTATAATGTGTGATGTACAGCGTCACAACAGGCCTACCTTTACAGTCAGGTAAAGTCAGGGGCATGCCCAGACTGTTTTTTGACTGGGGTGGCCCAAGTGGGGCACTGACTCATGCAGGGGCAGCATGAAATGTGTGTGTACACACACACACACACACACACACACACACACACACACACACACACACACACACACACACACACACACACACACACACACACACAGATATAGCATTAATTCACCATCTCTCATTAATTTTAATTACTAACATTACACTGTCTCATAGTTTCTTACACTTCTGTATTTACATGTTTCTTATTATACATTCATTCAGCTACTTTCATTGAAAGCGATTTACAGTCATTGCATTTAAATGATAAAGTGTCATTCATAACACAAGAGCACACAACAGTAGCTCCGCCGCTGTACACGGCCCTGGATGAATGTAGGAACGGAGGAGAGTCTGGTGAAAATGAAAAAAAAGACGAGCGAAAAAGAAATAGCAGACAGTTTTTTTCAGTTCACAAGGTCTGAAATTCACTGTATGCTATCTGCTCAATACCAAACAATTAGCAAAGTGAGCATTAAACGCTAGCAGCTAGTGATAAAGAGCCAAGAGGTGGTGGAGAACAAATCTGAGCTAAAGTTACGTGAAGTTATTTCACTTTCACTCAGAAATAATACTTTTATAAATAGTAATGTTGCTTTGCGCCAGCTGGATGTTTAAATAAGACATTGTTTGCTAACATACACAAGTTTAGACACCAATGTTAAAAAATGAATTATTTAAAGAAGTAGAAGAGACATACACCTGACCACATTTTTGAAACTGCATGTTTTGAAAAACATAGCAAGCTCTAAAACTTTCTAATTAGCAGTTATCTTGTTTAATCTGTACATTTCTATCTGTGTATGACATCAACAAAATAACTACAGTATGTTGCCCGTCTTTAAAGATTCCAGGAGGCCAGTTTCTGAACCTTGAAGAGAACTACCTGTTCCTGCTTCCAGTGTTTATGCTAAGCTAAGTAAACCATGTCCTGCTTCTACACTGTAGAATCTAATAAACTGAGGTACTTAAAAATATTATGCAAAGTCATTGCCTTCAATAAATTACGAAAAGTAAACTTGAGATTTTGAGTCTGAAATACTTAAACCAACTTCTTTACTTTGTGTGTGTAACACTTAAATTAGCTCGTTTATTGTTATTATGAGAACTTAAACTACCAACATCCTAAAAAGTATTGTAGCATGAATTTTAAAAAAATAATTCGTTTTTTACTCCGGAGTGCTTGTTACAATACATCTCACTACTTTATTTTATCAACCTCTTTCATCACCGAGGCGTGACGTCACTAACCGTGTGAGAGACTTAACTCATCATGCCATGGTGTTGTATAACTAATCATTTTCTATAGAAATATTTCTTAAGTACTAATTACTGCTTAACTGATAATTATTCAGAACACATTTAAACACAGGTTACTTGGGCTTATGGCCTCAAACACATTGTCTCAAGGTATGCATGGAAACTCCACCCACCTATCACCAACACACTACAGTATCTATTAACCCATTGTGCAAAACCACAGTACGTAGTTTGGTTGTTTCAACTGTCATTAAACATTTCTTTTCATAAGGGCAAAAGACGCCAGTAACCTAACTTTGAACAGAACAGCTGCAGAACAATAAACAATATATGTGAATCTAATCTGATGTGTGCTATAAGAGCATTCATGTAACCGATCTGAATGTGAATCAAAGATTTTAGAAGCTGAGTAGAAAACCTGATAACTGAGTAGGGTTTTACAAACCAAAAGCACTATTTATCCAACTTTTCTCACATAAAAGGAATGTTTCCCATGAAAAGAAGTGGAGTACAAATAGAAAGTGTGAACAGAAAACAGGCTATTCAAGTAAAGTAGCTCTAATCTATGGGGTACTTAAGTACAAGAGTATTATACTTAGTTACACTGTGGGATGTAACTAAGTACTGAAAAAAGCTAAAGTTCCCAGTACTTGGTTTGTTTAAATGAACCAAACTCAAGTAAACTGAGTTTGACAGTTTTCTTGATGCCAAAGTTACTAAAATAAAATTAGTGTTTTTAACAAGTTGATAAAAACTGAGTTAAGTCAACTCAGTATTTCTGATTAAATTCAATCTGACATTTTACAGTGTAACTCTGTGCACACAGACATGAGAGTAGAGTCTTATTTTAAGTTCTTCCTCTCGAGGAAATTATTCCATAAAATGTCACAATAGTTTTGTGGGTGTTCAAATCTTTTCCGTGATGGTTTAGGAGTAGGCCTATAATATTCTGGCAGCATTATGTGCTAGCTTCAGACCCACAGGTTAACAGCACAGGGTTATAGAGTGACACTTCTGTATCATGACAACACTGAAGGCGATTCATGTTCTTTGCAGGCTACAGAGAAACGATAGACATAATCAGGATTGGGCAAGGAAATAGTTTTGATTATTACATTAGAAAATAAATGCTTTCTTCTGGTCCCACTTTCACTTAGCTAGAGAAATTACATAGAGATGAAGTCCCATCTGTTGCATTCAGTTCAGAGTTAGGACACAAAGGCAGATATGGTGCAATTCCAAGGCAGACAGAGAGTCTTTGTCCTGAGTGGATGGTCCAGGTGTGGACGATCTGAAGGACGGAGGCTGGGGGAGAGGACATGGACAGGACCATTCAGGAGACTCTATCTATCTATCTATCTATCTATCATCTATCTATCATCTATCTATCATCTATCTATCTATCTATCTATCATCTATCTATCATCTATCTATCTATCTATCTATCTATCTATCTATCTATCTATCTATCTATCTATCATCTATCATCTATCTATCTATCATCTCTCTATCTATCTATCATCTATCTATCTATCTATCTATCATCTATCTATCATCTATCTATCTATCTATCTATCATCTATCTATCTATCTATCTATCTATCTATCATCTATCTATCATCTATCTATCAATCTATCTATCATCTATCTATCATCTATCTATCATCTATCTATCTATCTATTATCTATCTATCTATCTATCATCTATCTATCATCTATCTATCTATCTATCTATCATCTATCTATCATCTATCTATCTATCTATCTATCTATCTATCTATCTATCTATCTATCTATCTATCTATCTATCTATCTATCATCTATCTATCTATCTATCTATCATCTATCTATCTATCTATCTATCTATCTATCTATCTATCTATCTATCTATCTATCTATCTATCTATCTATCTATCATCTATCTATCTATCTATCTATCATCTATCTATCTATCTATCATCTATCTATCTATCTATCATCTATCTATCATCTATCTATCTATCTATCTATCTATCTATCATCTATCTATCATCTATCTATCTATCATCTATCTATCTATCTATCTATCATCTATCTATCTATCTATCTATCTATCTATCTATCATCTATCTATCTATCTATCTATCTATCTATCTATCTATCTATCTATCTATCTATCATCTATCTATCTATCTATCTATCATCTATCTATCTATCTATCTATCTATCTATCTATCTATCTATCTATCTATCTATCATCTATCTATCTATCTATCTATCATCTATCTATCTATCTATCTATCATCTATCTATCTATCTATCATCTATCTATCTATCTATCATCTATCTATCATCTATCTATCTATCTATCATCTATCTATCATCTATCTATCATCTATCTATCTATCTATCATCTATCTATCATCTTTCTATCATCTATCTATCTATCTATCTATCTATCATCTATCTATCAATCTATCTATCATCTATCTATCATCTATCTATCTATCTATTATCTATCTATCTATCTATCTATCTATCATCTATCTATCAATCTATCTATCATCTATCTATCATCTATCTATCATCTATCTATCATCTATCTATCTATCTATCTATCATCTATCTATCTATCTATCTATCTATCTATCTATCTATCATCTATCTATCTATCTATCATCTATCTATCATCTATCTATCTATCTATCTATCATCTATCTATCTATCTATCTATCTATCTATATTTCTCAGTCGTCGTCCATAAAAATGTTCAACATGTCTAGAATAGGACATTTTTGGTATGTTTAGTATATTTATTTACTCATAGTAGTCTATATCCCTTATTCTCCTCATACTGTATGTTAGTTGACCAAATGAATCAGAAGTTGTTTAACGCTGCTCCTTTATCGTTATAAAACAACGTTTCCCATGAGTCTTAGCCGCTGACACAAGCCTCATAGGTTTACTAGAGAAATAATCCACGTTTAAAAGTTCAAAGTAATGTAAGGTAATTTCATGTAAGGTCTTTCAAGCGCTTCATCAGCAACAGGAGAGCCAATCAATCGGCTTTCTGATTTGAACCTACGTCACGATACAGGAAGTAAACAAACCAATCGATATCAAGACGCTCACGAGACTTCCTGTGCGAGCCTTGATAGCTCGCTAAGATTAAATCTATTTATCATCGAAATAGATAGGGGGAATTTATATACGACAGGACGTCACTTTACATGTTGCGCTGCTCTCGCGATGTGTTGTGTGAATGTGCAGCTGTCCGAGGTCAGATGTTTGAATTGTAACGTAACGTCATCACTAGTAAATGTTTTACTATCTAAAGGTTTGCTTTATCAGTAAAGAGGATATTATTGAAGACCTCAGTTAATTCGCTAGACTCTCCACTAAATGTATTTAAAGTAGTACATAAAATACATTGTCATCAATATATCGACGAATATTTTTCTGTCGTCGACAAGCAGAACGTGCTACATCGTTAGCATCAGCTTAATCATAATTTAGCTACATGTTGAAATGTATTGCTCCAGGTCGAATAATCTGTTTGCCGAATGTTCCGCTATAGTTTTTCATTGAGTCAAGAAGCTCTTAAAACCATGTTCATCGCGCCTATACGTGTCCTCTAAGAGTAAAACGGTTAATTGTCAAATCTATGATCAGGGTTTGGTGTCGTGTCTTCTTACCAGAGTAACGATATCTTTCAGGGGTAACGTTATTCAAACACGTTACTCAACTGGTGGGGATTATTAGAAATACAGACTAACGGGTAGTGATATTGTAGCTGAATACGGGCTGAGTAACGATAGATAATAAAGCTAGTAAACATTTATTTACTGCCAAAACATTCAAACTACTAATTAAATTCAATTAAATGGGTTATTTATTATTAATGACGTCAAAAATGTGTAGTGTTACACAAGTTAGCTAATCAATTTTTCAACCTTTCCAGTATAATATTGTGCTTGCTTATGCTGTCTTTAATTAAACTACTCCAACATGGAGGGGTCAGCAGGGCCCTAACACTGCTGTTTAGCCCTTGTCCCTCACTTCAGGTTAATCTGAGCATTCATCCTCTTTATATTGATCACATACTGACATACGTGCAGCGTCTCAGGCTGTTTTGAATGTCATGCCTAATCTGTGCTCTCCATTGGTTTTGTCTTTCAAGGTGTGATGTCACTGTGGCATGCATGATCGCCGCGTCTCATCCTGAGGGTGTCAAACGAGAGCGAGACCCCAGCAGTGCCATGGCTGAGGTGTTGGGACAGAGGAGCTTGATGGGCTTCAGTATGGTGTTGGCCTGGCTGGTACTGTTCCACCTGCTGGTCAACATCTGGCTGCTGTGCGTGTTCACCAGCCTGCTGGTTGTGCTTGGAGGCTGGCTCGGCTCCCAGGCCATCCTGGAGTCCAACAGTGTGGTTCACCTGGAGAGGTTTATCAACCTGGAGCAGGTAAATGTGCACGTAACTGTGGTTTACATGTACAGTGTAGGCACAGTTAGAAGCATTTGATTAGGTTAGCTGGGCCAAGATAAACTTATTTTGCTTGATTTTGGAAAACAATGACTTTTATCTATTTTCCACTATCATTTAATTTAAACTTTGTTGTTGCTAAATTTTAGATCTCACCGTCTGTAGAGGATGAGCAACACCTGGACCAGGAGATCCACAACACAGTGGGGAAAATCATCAGGGATTTTGTCAGCTCCTGGTACTCCACTGTGTCCTCTGAAAGTGCTTTTGAAATGGAGATTCAAGAGGCCATGATCTCAATGGCCATGGAGCTTAAAATACGTGCGAGACAGGTGGACAGGAAGGTATTTTAATTTAAAGATTTTTTCTTAACCCGTAAATCATCTTATGACCCCTCATATTTACTTTGCGGCACAATAAGTTTGGGAACCACTGGCTCTGACTTCTAACTTTACAAGTGAATAATTACAGTGATTTTATTTCAACATTAAGCCTCATTTTGCCATGACCAGTGAAGTAAACTACAGTTGTTGCTGCATGTTTTGTTGCCATTGTCTAGGGCTGTGTGATTTCATCATAACCTTTAACCCATATATAGATAATTTCCTATCCAGATAATGAGACATATCACATTGAAGGACATATTCTAGATTAAATAACCTTATCTCTTGTTACATTTTGAATTAAATGCCTGGCAAATTAAAGGCATTTGAACTGATATTTGATTATTTTACAAATATCTTTGTGCAAATTTACAATTAAACATTTAACAAAATATAAAATATTTCCTGTCTGAGCTCACAATACTACTGTAAAGAGTGTGATTTCTGGCACAATACAAACAATAGATTATAATATGTGACATGTTTTTGTGTCATCAAACGATGTTCTTTACAAACCACCTTATACTGCATTATTTGTTATAGTGATCAAATATTTCTCATACACACTGCAGGTGCACAAAGATGATTTAGTGTAACCTCATATCAACATGTATGCTGTGCTGCTTGTAGTACTGGTGACAATTCACCTCCACATACTCCACCCACACCCTCAACCCAAAAACTATGACGTCCAAATAAGATAAATATCAAGGAGATTACAGAAAGACAAAGAAATGACATAAGAGAGAGATCTAATGAGAACCATAAGACACCTCTTAAGCCAAATCCTCCCAGTACCTAAAGATAAAGCAGGTTAACAAATCTATATGAAAAATGATCAAACACATGACTATAAAAGAACAGTTCACCCAACATAAAATTCAGTCAAATTGTCTACTCGCCCCTTGTTGATGGAAAGTTCAGCAACAGCATTACAGTATCCTCCTAAACAGCTGAAGAAGATGGGGACTTGTTTTAAAATGTAAAAAAACAAAAACAACGAATGACTCCTTAAGGTTGTACAGCATCATCCTCGTCTCCAGGAGCCCCGAGGTCCCTAAACTGATTAAAAAAAACATTTAAAAAACCCCTTTAATCTGAAATCTTCTCTGTAGCGACTAAGCTAAAAGCATTAGCATCTTGTCTGAGTCAGTTGTCCAAGCCTGAACATGTGTACTTACACAGTGGGACGAGATGAACGAGAACACACAATCTCAGTACATGTGTGCATGTTTGAATTTTGTGTTTTTAAATCAGTTTGGGATCTCTGGGCTTTTTGATGACATCATACTAGCTGTATGGAGCCATCTGATGCTTGTTTTTGTTTTTTTACGTCTTAAATTAAGTCCCTTCCTTCTTGAGTTGTTTAGGTAACAACACTGATGCTTATTGTATACTGTATATACTGCACCAGTGATGGAGGCATTGAAAGAAACTGTCACACTTTTGAAAATCACTAATGGTCTTTAATGGGGCATATTTGAATGTTTGCAGGAGCTGACTAAGAGGATCCTGGATCTGTTCGGCTGCCACCTGCAGGACTACATCAGAGCCAAGGAGCTGGTTAGCAACCAACAAACGCCTCCAACAGCGAAGTGGAGCAGTGAGAGCGAGCAGCTGTGGAAAGCATACTCCAGTGTTACCCCGCCTCACCTTGCCATGACCAGCGCCGTGGTGGAAGTAAACCACGCCAGAGCAGTGGTGGATTTGTTGCTGCATGTTTTGGTACCATCACCGCACTTGGAGACCCAAACCGGAAGGTTGGTCGTTGGGGAGCTCATCACCTGCAACGTTCTGCTCCCTCTCATTGCCAAACTAGCTGACCCCGACTGGTTGAATTGTCTCATGGTGGAAATATTTGGCAAGTCTAGAAAACCAAAGGAGCCAATCACAGCAGAGCCACTGATTTCATCAGCACCATTAGTGCCACCACCAGTTCAATCAGAGCTTCCTCTATCACAAGAGGCAACACGTGCTCCTCAGAAGTTACCTCAAAGTAGTGCAGTTACTGCGCTGAGAGAGGCTGAAATGATGACTGACACAGAGATGGCTACTCCTGAGCTGGCTGCCTACGATGTGGTTGATTCAGAGGGAGTGGACTGTCAGAACCACACTGAAGAAGAAGAACCCACTGGACTCTTTTTAAGGCACTACATGAGAGGAAGCAAGTCAAACCCATTTTACCAGGAAAATGACTCTGACCTAGATTCGCCTTTGGCTGACTATAAGCAAAGTTCCATTGATTCCTTGGTCATGATTGGCCAAGAGGAGGGCCTGTTTGGCCGACAGAGAGAGTGTGCCACACCTGCAGAGAACAGTAATGGGATGTACCTGGAGGATTTTTGCTCCAGTCCACTGGACGGCTCCTGCCCTAAAGTCCTGGTGAATTCACAACCAGTAGAGCATCCTGATGACTCTGATCACTTCTCAGCTGAGACAGCTGAGAGGACTGTCGGTGTCAGTGGTCTCCTAAACCCAGCCAGAGAGCTCCTTCTGGGTGTGGAACAGAGTGGGCTGGGGAGCCCCAGTGAGCTGAGTGAAGACAGTCTGTTGCAAAGCTCTTGTCCTCTGCCATCGTTTAGCTTTGAGCCCCTCAACAGCCCTGATGGACCAGTCATCATTCAGAACCTCCGCATCACTGGTACCATCACAGCTAAGGAACACAGAGGCACCGGCTCACACCCCTACACCCTGTACACCATCAAAGTAAGGAGATGACATCACCAAAATCTGTTTGTCCTTCATCTGTTCATGATTCATTCTTCATTCTGTTCCTGTTGTGACACTGTACTGTCCCAGGCATCAGCATCACAGTTAGAGGGTGACCAGTAGTGGATTTCTAAAGGCAGATGTAATAATATAATAAAACTCTGACAGCTGTTTGATGTGCTGATGTCACCTCACCCTTCACCCCAGCCAAAATACTCTTTTCTGACACTGTTGGAAATGATTTGACAATGTTTGACTTTAATTAGAAACTACATAAGAGACATTGATATCAGAATTTTCATCACTGTAATAAATAACTTTATAATTAAATTTGGATCATTGGACATCAGACCCAAAGTAATAAATACCTAATATTTAAATTTGAAGCTTATCAAACCAACTGTTTAATATTCGGATTGGAGTGAGCTAATGTTTTTCCTTAAAGTCAGCGATGCTGGTTGAGATGTCGACTGGTGAAGGCTGTGCAGCCATTGGCCACTGATTAGAACGGAGCTTCTAATCAGTCAGTTTCAAGGCTTTGTGGAGAGGTGAGGCATGGGTGAGGCCAGATCAACAGACATGTCGGATTGTGCTCTACTGAGCACCAGTCTAGTTCGCTTCTGGGACAGGTCTTAGAGGAAGATATTTGATTATATTATTTATTATAACCCAGACAGTAAAATATATTGAATATTGGTTCAAGCTTCATCCTGTGTTGCGCTGGTCTTCAGTATGAGACGGCGGTGAGCTGTGAGAACCCAGGAAGCATCCAGCCTGGTTCTGAGGATGCTGAACTTCTGCTATCAGGTGGTGAGAATCCATCAACCATCCAGCCAGTGGCCTATCATATGGTCAACCGACGATACAGCGAGTTTCTCAACCTGCAAACACGACTGGAGGAAAAAGTAGACCTACGGAAACTCATCAAAGGTATGAAGGCTGGACTCTGACTCAGCTGAGAGAGTTTGGCATTTGCTACTTGAGACAACATCTACAATAATCGGGCTCTGTTTCAGGTGTGAAAGGTCCCAAGAAAATATTTCCAGACATGCCGTTTGGAAATATGGACAGTGACAAGATAGAAGCAAGGAAAGGACTTCTGGAGACCTTTCTAAAGGTGGATGGACTGATATGTAATGAGATTCAATAACTGTAGGCGCAGTACAACATCTTACATGTTCTTTTAATTTCTTTGTCAGCAACTCTGTACCATCTCTGAAATAGCCAACAGTGAAGAGATGCAGGAGTTTTTGGCTCTCAACACAGACGCCAGGATCGCCTTCGTCAAGAAACCTTTCATTGTGTCACGCATAGACAAGGTTTGATCCTGAATGCTTCATTATGGAGAGCTGAGTAATACTTTATGACAAGCACGTTTGTGTGCAGGGTAATTACTACAACCGCACTGTGATGCAGTGCTACAAATACAGTATGACATGACAAAACATGTTTTCATGGTTCTGTAAGTGAATTAGCCTCTGTTGTGTTCACAGTCAGATTGTATATGTGTGTGTTTTTGTGTTTAGATTGTAGTGAACGCCATCGTGGACACGCTGAAGACGGCATTTCCTCGTTCAGAGCCTCAGAGCCCAACAGAGGATAATGAGGGAGAGGTGGACGGAGGGAGAATATATTCTGACAAGAAGAGCAGGTATGACATCAGAGATCCAGAGCGGTTGTCATCCACATATGTCTGAAACACAAACCCGTACAGGATGAGGTCTTTCTGAAGACAGGGTTTCCCCTGTTCGGCCTCCACAACCTGAGAACTGTGAGAACTGGTTTTAATCCTGGTTGGAACTAAAACAAGTTTGATTTTAAGTTTTTACAAACAATATTTTGACCAAACCTCCAGGTGCGTTTGTTATAGCTTATGGCCTGTTTGAAGAGTAATAGTGATAGAGGTGTGTTCACTAATGTGTTTACATGATCTCAGGTACCTTCTGAAGTTCCCCAGTAGAAACGTCCCCTTCATGAACGGCTCAGTTGTTAGACCACCTGTTCTGTTCAGTCGGGAGCAAAATACCACAGTAAGTAATTCACAGTAAAGTCTGCACTTCAACACTGATACCTGCTGCTTCAGTAATGCAGTAACATTTTATTGTTGTTCAGGTTTATCTTTAACTTTCACTGCCTCACCCTGTCTGCTCTTAAAGGTTTTTAATGGGATTTCTTTGGGAGACTTGGAAATCTTTATCTCCGAACAAGAAAAACTGTCCATCAGAGGTGAGCCAGAGAGGGAGGACAGTCCAGCAGGAAGAAGACTGGGAGGCTGTGTGGATGACAGCCTTAGAGGAAAGCTGAGTCAGGAACCTGGTAAGAACGGAGCACTGGAAACGTTATGGAGGTAAAATATTCTCTCCACTTGTTCTCAGGAGCAGTCAGGTGACCTGGTGACTGCATGTCTCTAAACATCCACTAGTGAACTTGAATCTTCCTGGCCTCTTCATCTCAGCAGCCATCATGTCTGCCTGTCTACTGTGTAAGAGTAACGCTGTCCTGTCTGCCTCATTCAGACGCTTTCTATTTCTTTTTTTAAATTTCATTTTATTTTTGTTTGAGAGGTGTCTTTGTACAAGACCATATTATTGTACATCTTTCTTCTTTCAGTACTTGTCATCTTTCTGCATAAACTCTGTTATTCACTTCCGTTTCTGAAAGTACAACTTTCTTGCTCAAATATACTTAAATCCTTCACAAATTCTTGCCTTCCGACCATCGACGCTCACATTTGCACAAACAGTTTTGAACAACATAGAACCAAGGGAGTTTACTTTCAAACAGTTCTTATCCCAGGGATATGAGTACAAGACAATCAGGTCATACAAAGTCTGTTCTTATTGAGGTTACAGAATCAATCCATTTATTCCAAATTTGATCAAATGTGTCCTTTTGGATTCTCAACAAGTAGGTCAATTTTTCCATTTTAAATATTTCCGAGATTATTCCATGCCACTCAACCAATGTTGGGGGTGTTGGATTCAACCATTTTCGAGTAATTGATTTTTTGCTCGCTGCCCAAAGGGTCTGGAACAACTCCGTATCATTCCTCTGTTTTATGAGGACGACATGGTCCAGATATAGGGTCTCAGAGTTCAGTGGGAACTGAGTCTTAAATACTGTGCTTAATGATTTGCCTCCTTTGAGCCACACTGTCTCCAGCATGTTGGACCAGTCTTCTTGTATTTTTCCTGGTCTGGAGTCTTGAAGTATCTTATAATGTTTTTCTAACAGTGTTCTCTAGAGTCTGTGGAGTTTGTTGAGGACCACTGAAAGTTGCAAATTTCCCCCCAAGTTTCCTCTGAACTCTCTGTTCCTGCCTCCTTTTCCCACTTTTCTTTAATATATAAGGTGTTTCCGTTTTTTGGAAAAAAGAGAGCATTGTGCAATTAAGATATGGGTTTTTTTTGGCATTGAATTGAAGGCTGACTTCAGGTTCTTATAGAATTCAAATTCTGGTTTGGATAATTCTGTTGGCTTGTAATTCTGATGAAAGTAATGTCTTATCTGGAGGTATCTGAACAAATCCTCTCTTTCTCGACCATGTTTGTCCTGCAAAGATTGAAAAGTTTGTCGTTTGCTACTGTGTGTAAATGAGAAGTATGTTGTAAGTCCCTTCCTTATCCATCCATCAAACCTCTTCTCTCCTCTGTTGGGAGGAAATTCTGTATCATATGCCCACCATCTGAAAAGTCTTACATGGGTTTTTCACATTCTCAACTTGGAGAAATCGGGCAACCCTGCCTGGTTCCTCGCACTAGGATAAAAGACTCAGATCCATGCTGTAGGCTTATGACATAAGGTCAGATGCTTTCTGTTCAGTATCTCAGGACTATCTGATCTGAACCAGCTTGGTCCACATTCCATCTCATTCAGCACACAGCGATCATATTTTGACCAGACTTAGCAGGCTGCTGTAGCTGCAGGGACAAAAACATCGGCTAAAACGCTGGTCGACTCAAGCCAACTCTGTTAATTTAGTGCTGTTAAAGTGGTGTTAGGCATGTTACATTATTGACCTATTGTACATATCTTTTAGACAGATATGGACATGACCTCAGTAAATTTAGCTGACCTCCATGTTACTCGTTGAGTTCCCATCCATATTTCTTTACATGAGAATGTCGGCAACATTTTAGCATCTCAGTGCTAGAATGACGAGCAGGGTCCCCCCTCCCCCCATCATAAGACCTGGACACAGCAACGTAAGCTTTTTCCCCAAATGTTCATTATTACTGTTTTGTTTTGTAATATTTTTTCACATCAGTTTCTTTTTCTTAATTAAAGGTTCATTGTTCTCTGAAAGGATGTATTTGCATTATTATGCAATTACATTCTCATTTGATCAGAGGCCTAATAATAATAAGACTCACCACTGTCCCTGATGAGGCCCATGACCGTTGTGTCGTCTGCAAACTTGAGGAGATTAACAGACTGGTCATTAGTGCAGAGGGGAGAGCACACATCCTTGGGGGGCACCAGTGGTAATCATTTGGGAACTGGATGTGATATTTCCCAGCCTCACCTGCTGCCCCTCGTCATTCAGGAAGTTTGTATTGCAGCTTGTGTCATTTGGCTGGCGACTGTGTGTTAAAGGGCAACTTTTTGACATGAGGCGACATGAGGCGACATGAGGCGACATGAGGCCACATGAGGCCACCTGAGGCCACCTGAGGCCACATGAGGCCACCTGAGGCCACATGATGCCACCTGAGGCCACCTGAGGCCACCTGAGGCCACATGATGCGACCTGAGGCCACATGAGGCCACATGAGGCCACCTGAGGTCACCTGAGGCCACCTGAGGCCACATGAGGCCACCTGAGGCCACATGAGGCCACCTGAGGCCACATGATGCGACCTGAGGCCACATGAGGCCACATGAGGCCACATGAGGCCACCTGAGGCCACATGAGGCCACCTGAGGCCACATGAGACGACCTGAGGCGACCTGAGGCCACATGAGACGACCTGAGGCCACCTGAGGCCACATGAGGCCACCTGAGGCCACATGAGACGACCTGAGGCGACCTGAGGCCACATGAGACGACCTGAGGCCACCTGAGGCCACATGAGGCCACCTGAGGCCACATGAGACGACCTGAGGCGACCTGAGGCCACATGAGACGACCTGAGGCCACCTGAGGCCACATGAGGCCACCTGAGGCCACCTGAGGCCACATGAGGCCACATGAGGCCACCTGAGGCGACATGAGGCCACCTGAGGCGACCTGAGGGGACATGAGGGGACATAATATCTGATTGTGTTGAACCGAATTGATTTCACCAAATTTACAGCATTTAAATGTATTTTTCTGAAAATCATCCTTTCAATTTTTAAAAATATTTCAAATGTAATTTGAAGGTGTTCATTTTGAAAAAGCTATGTTGAAATTCCTTAACTTTAGTCTAAAAGTTAAACACAACACAACCAGTAGTATCTAGGTCTAACCACATGAGGGCAGTGTTATAAATGGATGAGTACTGATGATGGAGCTGCTTGTTCCTCAGATACACAGAAGAAATATTTCTCTGAAACAGATTATAATTATTATATATTATATTTACAATCAGTCTGTCTGTAAGATGTTGATTTTTTCAACTTCAACCAAAAATTAAGTAATTATCTTGTAGTATGTAATACTACTACTACACTACATAATACTACTTCTGACCCTTTCCACCATGGAGAGTGTCAGAAGTTCCTCGGTGTGCACCTCTCTGACAACCTCAGCTGGGCTCTCAACACTACCTCCGTGGTGAAGAAGACACAACGATGCCTTCACTTCCTGCGGAGCTGAAGAGACTACAGAGACCCCCGTTTAGAACAGAACCAGCATCAATGACAACAAAGACATGATTAGAAGGGAACCAGCTGAGCTATCAGCTGATTGGGGGATGGCTTAGAGATTAGCTGCTATCAGCTGATGTAGCTGATCTTGGTTCGTGGCCTGCCTGAACGAATGCTACGCTCCATTAAGTTTGTTTACACTTTCAGCACCATTCCTCATTATTTATTTATGTACTTTACTCATCTGCAGTCTTTATTCTTATGTTGCACTGATTTATTTTTATGTAGCACTCTTTTGAAATGTCATTTTGCTCTTCTGTATACTGTGTATGTGGTTTGCTCGACAGCAAACCAAGTAGAGTTGAGCAGTGAGTTGTGTTTTGTGTGTGTCTTGTGGTGGCAGTGTCTGAGACGGTGCTGGCGGAGGTGGCTCTGAACATCCTGTGTCTGCTGACGGAGAAGCAGTGGAGCTGGCTGTGCACTGAAAACATTCAGAGGACCATCAGACTCCTGTTTGGAACCCTGATTAACAGGTGACATTCTACATTCATTTAACAGGCACGACACAAAAGACTACTTCAAAAAAACCTCTATTTCAGGGCTGCTTGTTTCACTTTTCTAAGATCTTTTTCCAGGAAGTTATCAATAAGGATGCTAGCTGTTTTCCTCTTTTCCCATCCCTGCAGTTGTTTCCTTGGATGTTGTCACACTTGTAGAAATGATAGGTAATCAGTAGTGGAACGCCTCTATGCCAGTATAAGATGAACTGTCCTCACATGCAAGTGAAGCCATTTCACACCTCTCAGCTCTTGGTGATACCATGTAAAAATAATTTGACTACTTCAGGCTTATCATATTTTTATATAACATATCAATTACTTTGAAAGAAAGCTACTTACATAATGAACTTATTAAGTCAAGTTATCATATATACTAAAGATGACACAGTTCCTACACCTGAGCAATAAATACTCTGACCTGGAAAAGAGTTTGTTCTTCATATCCACTTCATTTAAGAGGACTGTCAGGCCAGTGGCTGGTGGGTGGCAGTAACATGGTGTGTGAACTGTGACGGAGAGTCTGGGTGCTTTTGGTGGTTTTCTAACGTACATACTGTCCCACTGGTTTATGACTGATTCCTAAATCTATTGGTTTATTCAGCAGAAGTTCACCTTTGCTTATAGTCAACTGATCAGCAAAACAGAGGTGGGTTTATTCTGTGTGCAGCATGAATGTACTCATAGTTTTCTGTTTACCTTCCTTTGCACCCAAATGTTGGAGCATCGTCTCTTCAGCTACAACCTCCGCTGCTTTCTAGAACTGGGCAGGTTTCTGTTTTTGCCAGTTGTGGCCGGTGCACTAGCTTAAACCGGTTTAAGTTCAAACAGGATGATGAACTGTCCTTTCTGAGGAGCAGGTGGAAAGAGCTGGTAGCTTGCTGTTCGTTAGGAGTCCTGGCTGATGAGGTCCATACCTGATGCTGCTTCCCCTGTTCTGTTGTGATGTCCTACAGCTGAGAGATGTTCACACAGTGTCTCCAACCGATGTCCATATGAGAGAAGGTGCAATTGATCACAAAACTCAGGGTTCGGATAGGATCACAGTTTTTGACTCGTGGATCGGATCAGTTTTCAGATCAGCACAAAAAAAGAGACCATTTATTACTTACGGAACACATAAAACAATGGACTTTGGCCCATGGTCTTACAGAAAACGCTAAGATGCCTCATGTTTAAGTAAAATCTTAAAATGAAAGATTCAGTGCTCAAATGTTAAATGAATGTGCAGTATGGGGCGTGATGATGCCGTCTTTCTTTGAATAACTGAATGAAAAAATAACATTTGTGCACATCATTAAAAAGAGAAAACATAAATAAAGTAAAATCAATTGGAGCTTATAATTTAAGATTTAAAAGAAAAAGGATGAGAATGTTGACGTTGTCTGGGGAGAGGGTAGACCTCTGCAGTGCAGAACAGCCTCTTGCCAGGCACAGGTGCCAACATGGCAACATGAGGGTATTTTAAACCTTGGGATCCCACCATCCTCTTTGATGGTGTTGGCAAACGTCTTGCCTGTGTCTCCATCACTAAAGGTCTCCTCAAAATCTCTATAAACTACTGTTCAACAGGACCAAAGCTCCACACCACACTTTTTATTACTTAAAAATTAAAGGGAGTAAATCTGTTTTCACACCATTATACTTTAATGTTCGCAAGTGGTCCGTGGATCACATGCAGCCCGATCCATGGTTCATTGCACCACTAGTAACAAGTTAAGCTGTCTAAAGTTATGATACACATTACAATACTTTAGTATGAACCTTCGTTTTCATCCGCTCCTCTATTCCCTGTTAAAGTTACTGCTGTAAGATGTTAATCAACACTTCCTGTATCCATAAGCTGGCCCTGGACCAGCCAGACCCGTCTGTTATTTGAAAAGTGGACACGAGCCCACGATGCAGAAATGTTGGACCTGTAGACGGCCAGAAGTCGAAACATTGGCACTGATTCCAAAACTGATTGCTGTTACCAAGGTTAATGTAAATACACTAGTGGTCAAATCAGACTTCATGTCTTACCTAATGAAATTCGTAGCCTTCTCTCCTTTGCCTGGCCCTGATGCATATAAATGCATGTAATTCATCCTGTTTTTAAAATAGATCCAGGTTTTCTGTTAGTATTTCTGTCTGTTGACTGAAACAGGGTGGCTTATAAGGATGTCACAGTGACAGATAATAAACATGACTAGTTTAGAATAAACTTAATTAAGATGACTGAACTATAATGATTGCTCATCCATATTGACCCAACATCCCAGGTTCTTATTCTAGGGAACACGGATTGTGTTTCATATCCTGAAGGCTGTGAGAGATCCAGCAGACATTCTGATCAGATGCCCAAACCATCCTACAGAAGCTGGCTCCTTTAAGCGTGAAGCATCGATGGTTCTTTACAGCGTTAGTATGCTCAAAACCAACGAGGTCACACACGGAGTCATCTGACGTCGTTTTAAGGCAAGCGGTATATATCTGTCACAAAGAGCCACAGTAAAAGACAGTGTTCTGTCGAAGGGAGGCGAGACATGATTTTTCTTTATGGGGATAATGACAAACATCTTCTGACAAGATGTCAGAGATAATGACACTTCCATCGATGGGAAGTCATTGTGTTCTTTTTATTCATCCGTTCCTTTAGTTTCTACCTACAGCTCATGATCAGGAGAGGTGAGGGTTAAAAAGACGTCACCATGTCACCCAGGTACCTTCTCCACATGTTTTGGACTGTCTCACCCAAAATGAATTGGTGAATTAATGCAGTTCTCTATTGTTGGACTCTAAGAACAAGTAGTTATAGTATATATACATAGTAACCATAGTTATAGTTATAAGCAGTGAGCTTAGTGCATTAATAGGTTATACAGTTTTACCCTAAAACATAAACTCTTGTCATGTTTGGTCGTTCGTTTACATAACATTTTTGGGGCCTGAAAATTATGACAGGCCTATTACAGTTGTAGGCTTATTCGCGTACACTGACAGAACAACAACAAAACAACATCGGACTGTCCTGTTTGGTTTGTGCTGCAGACTCTCCTAAGTTTGTTAACACTCCTCCAGTGTAGATTAGCTGAACCACGACTGTGATCTTTTTCTGTGGTGTTGATTCTGAAAGGTTACACCTCCAACCACTGGCCTGACAGGCAAACTACAGCGTTGTCAGTCATTTTTATCATGTGTACGGGGATCGTTTCCAAAATGTTGTCTTGTGAATGCAGAACTTTTTAAAAAGCAAAGGAAAAAGTTTTGTGTTGTCAGTAAAACCGTTGGCGTGTGAACAGGGCCTAAGAAGATGCTGGTGATATTTTAAAGGAACCTGATCAGGATCATGATGCTGCCACAATAATACAGTTCACTTGTTTTTTTGACCCCTTACCCCTTGTTGGCTCTGGATAACTCTTGCTAAAGTGCTTTTACATGGTTTTCTTCAGAAAAGAAGTGATGTAAACTTCAACACAGGAGACACTGCAGACTCAGAACATGAAGACCTGCTAGAACAGATTCCACAGAGAAGGCAGACTGTGAAGGGGACTGAAACATATGCTCTTTATCTGATTAGCTCTCTTTTTGAATACTACTATCAGTACTGAGTGTACGTGCATACATGCATACATGCACCAGTCGGCCCTCAGGAGAATGCCTGACATGAACTCCCCAAACATTTGTCACAGATACGTAAAGGTCCTGCTGCCAGTAAACTGAACATGCAGACAATGTTCTCAGGTTCTAGTGTTTGTGCTGTTCATGCTGTGACCTCACGTTCTCTGGGGCGTCACTACCAGAATACACTTTCTTCATATTGATACAGGGCCATCTATTTTAAGAATGTCCACCAACCAAGTATGACAGGCCTTTTGTGCTGTTGTTTGGCCTCGTCTATATCAGGCAGCAGTGACAGGTGTCTCCTCTCCTGAATGGTTTCTCTGAACACAGGAGACAAGATGCTCTGGCTGAAGCTTGTGGCTGACAGACACACCACATATTGAATTGTCTCTTTAGGATAGCTCTGTTCATGTATTATTTTGCAATTAAGTTAACATAAAAAGCAGAATACTATATTGACAATAGCATAGATAAAAAATGAAAATGTATACATGGTAAAAGGCAAAAATAAACCAGTGATAGCTTAAATAAAAACTCATATGATATAAAACCAGTCTGCTAAAAGGAAACAGTTAAGAATGATTGTGGATGATCAGAGGGTACCTTTGTTCCAGTCAGGTGGTTTTGAGCATTTCCCAGTCTTTGTTACTCCTGTCCCGACTTATTGTGAAACATCCTCACATTCAGAACTAGAGGGCACTCGGAGAGCACTTTCCACCACCAAGAAAACGTATGAATCCAACTATGGTGACGGCATGACAAGCCTGACTCTGCCTCTCATATGCTTGGCGGATTGAGCCAATCACATAACCTCCTCACTCTTGTTGGCATCCCATCTCTTCTGTTTAGAATCAGGTTTCTATTGTCTTGCAGAGGGGTCTGCCGAAGTTAGCTTGCTAATCAGCTAGCCCCAGCATTTCCTGTCTCATAAAACCGCTTTGTACATCAAACAGCGACAGATCAGATAGTATAGCCCGGTACAAACCCGGGACACTGTGTAAAATGTAAATAAAAACATTATGCAATGATCTGCAAAAATAGCACAAAGACAACATTTCAGATGTTGAAACAGAAAATGTAATTGTTTTTTAAAATATCCTCATTTAGAATTTGATGTCAGCAACACGTTTCATATAAGTTGGACAGGGTCATGTTTACCTCTGTGTTGCATCACCTCTTCTTTTAACAACACTCTGTCAGCGCTTGGGAACTGAGGAGACCAGCTGATGTCATTTTAAAGTGGAATGTTTTCATTCTTGTCTGATGTAGGATTTCAGCTGCTCCAGAGTTCAGGGTCTCCTTTGTCCTATTTTACGTTTCATTATGCTTCAAACATTTTCAATGGATGACAAGTCTGGACTGCAGGCAGGGCCTCATCCATGCCAGTCTACTGCTGGGGTGGATGCACGTCTGTCACAGCTCCATTTCAGATTGTGTGTGGATTGAGAAAGTGTGTGTTTACGTGTGCAGGATGACACCAGGACCCAGCATTCTAAATGTGTGTGTTTGACAGGTCTGGCTGGAAAAGCTAGCTCTCTGCTAATAGAAGTGGGGTCCAAGGCGAGGCTCTGGTTTGGGCCTGGAAAGTGGGTCGGTTTAGGATGAATGTCGTCTCTCTCTCCTCAGCAGCAGTCTGGATGGAAACTCCAGCTGGAGCCAGACTGTTGTCAGTGTCTACAGAGTCTGTATGTTTTCTAATGTGTCTGTAAACATAATCCTTCATTACTTTTCCAAATGAAAAGCTGTGTAAACCCAGCTGATTACAATGAATCAAACATCTGTCACTATAAATACATATGAATTACACTCAGAGAAGCATGCTGAGACTCATGTCAGTCTTTAAATTGTCTGAAGGCAACTCCATAAATGAATGCATGAGCGTGATGAGCTGCGTTTGTTCACACAGCGGCATGAGATGGACCCTTTCAGGCTCCTGTAGTCTGAACTCAGCAACGTTGGTCAGCTGTGGTGATACAGTGTAATGACTGTAATGAATCAAATTGCATGAAGTGCCATTGGACTGAGGTCAGTTCATGGTTTGGTGTCATATCTCCACCCACCTGGAGAATGTTCAGGTGTTCCTCCTGTGCTGATACCTGCTGTTTTCTGCTGCTTGCCGGTCTGAAGGGCTTCTTGTTGGTTTACGGTTCATCTCACTGAACTCCATGTCTCCTCTGCTCTGTCTTGCTGCACCTGTCACACCATGACATGATTCTTTATTTTGACTCCCTAAAACAACATCTTAATACTTCCATAAACAATTCAAATAGGACCACAAGTCCTTGCTGACAGCTTGATGATGGAGGTGAGGATGAAGGGGAGTATTGTGTATTTAAAGCTTGTCAACAGTTGTCATAGAGAACACTCTCACCCCATCAATCTTCTTATTGTGCTGTCGCTGTCTCTGCCTCAGCTCCAGCCTTAATTAATACCCAGGGACTGGTTATTTGACAAACAGCCGCCTGCTTGGGTTTCACCGCCTCTGAACAACAAGTCGTTTGGCTGCAGGAAAGTGGTTTGTGTCTCACAGCTGTTCTTTTAGCCAATGACCACATTGGAGAGAAGTCTGAATATGTGGTCAGAACTCCAACAGTAACAAGACATATTTTAGTAACAATCAAATGTTATTTTGTCATTTGTTTTTCCAGTTTTAAGAGTTGGCCATTTGCCTTTGAATGAAGAAGGTTTAACACAAAGTAACAGCAGGTGGATATGTGGTGAAAGCTTTATGAGACATCTGTCTGTTTTTCTGTCATTTCTACCCTACAGGCTCACATAGATGTCAATGAGATGGTTCATAAGGCACAGCAACATGTTGAAAGCTTGGACACAAAGAATCTGAAGCCATATCAGCTTTTTTCTTTGTCATACCTGCCATTAGTCAAAAGTGAAAAATGATTTGTGTTTTTGCCCCATGATTTTGATCCGCTGCACATTTGAAAGGTTTCTCTCTTGGCCCATGCTGCACCTTTCCACACAGTTTTGTTCAAAGTGAGGCATTCATTTCTCTTAACAAACAAACCAGACAGAAAACATGACCTTGGCAGAGGGAAGTGACGTAGTGCTGGATAATGGGAGTTTTTGTCCTCATTGTTAAGCAGCCACCATTCAGGGTGTGAAGTACTTTTGTTGTCTTTATTGCAGTATTACAAGTTGATAGAAATTCTACTTGCAATGTTGAAGAACTGTTTGGCAGCACGGTGGCAGCTCTGCTGCCTCACAGCAAGAACCTGGGTTCAAATCCCCCTGGGGACCTGGGACTTTTCTGTGTGGAGTTGGTGACTCCAGATGACCATAGGGCCTGAATGGTTGTGTGTCTTTCTATGTGGCCCTGTGATGAACTGGCTGCCTCTCACCCAAAGTCAGCTGGCATAGGTTCCACCCCCCAAGGACCCTGCACAGGATAAGTGGTTATAGAAAATGAATGAATGTCTGCTGCTCAGCTTGTTGTTTCTGCCCTAACCTTCCCTCTCTGGTGAAGACTGCATCATATCTGTCCTTCAGCTGCACAGCTACACTGACCTGTACTTGGACCATCCTCACAGACCCATGATCTCTTATCTGTGTCCTCATGGTGGTGGACTCGTAGTTGTGGTTGGCATCTCGATGGCAGGTGCAGGATTTGGCGGAAAAACAACAAAATTGTCTTTGATTTCTTTGTACATTAATCTGCCTGGCATGATCTCCACCTTTTTCTTGAGAGCCATCTTTGTCTGTCTTTGTCTCTTGTGGGCGACTGTGGCTCAGAGGAAGAGCAGTGGTCCACTCATCGGAAGGTCAGGGGTTCGATGAAGAGGGTTAAACTCTGTGTATGACCTTCATTCATAGGCAAATGGCCAATTCTTGAAAGTGGAAAAGCAAATTGTTGAAGTGTCCTTGGGCAGATACTGAACCCCAGTTCTCTCCCAGTATCTGTTCCTTTGGTGTGTGAGTGTTTGTGTGAATGGTTACTGCTCCTAATGAGCAGGTGGAGCCTTGCATGGTCTGAATGTCACCACTGTATGAATGTTGGTATGAATGGGTGAATGCTGGCTGCTGTTGTAAAGCTTTGATTGGTCAGTCAGACTAAAAAGGTTCTATATAACTATACTCGGGGTTCTCCACAAGTTTTTGAGTAGCCGGCTTTAAAAAAAAAAGTAGCCGGCAATGCCATCGAGCTGGGCGCCCTATTTTGAGTGCCATAGGCGGCGAGTTACGCAGCGCCATAGGCACATGTCTACTAGGGGGGTCCAGGGGCATGCCCCCCCTGAGAAGATTGGTGTGATTTGGTGGCATCTGCTGCATTCTGAAGGGCAAAAATTGAATATATTCTCCATTTATAAATTAACCTTTATCAAAAGAATAATATCCTGAGATACAGAATATTTATTTAAAAATCTCTCATAAATGATACAATTATTCATTCTATAAAATAATAAAATATCAAAATAAAATTGCACTGACAAATCCAGCATATTATACTTAAAATCAATATGAACTGAGAATCTTTACAAAATATAGAAAAAGATATGTTAATCACAGATTATCAGATCAAATTAATACAAACAACAAACTAAGTATGTAGATGAATCTACAACAGTCATTCAGTACCTTTCAGTCAGAGTTCAGGGTTCACACCAGCTGGGACAAGATTGAAAAATAATAATCCCTAATACTGGTCAGGGAAAAGTCAGGGAGAACATTAAAACAGCCAGGTCTGGGAAATGTCAGGGAGTTTTACATTTGGAAGGGAATTTTGTAAAATTTATGGAAAGTCCTTTATCAAAAACTGAAAAAATAGATTTTTACAATATATCTAATATAAGTGCCAATATTTTGAATAACAGCCATAATCTCTGCTCCAGGGCTGAAGTGTAGCTACTTTGGGGTTAACCCCCTTTCACAGTGGTGGTGGAACAAGAACGGCTCTTTGCTGGGTTCTTGGAGACTCGTTTTATTTACTGTACATTTGCTGCTCGCAGGAGATTTTATTTGGGTCGCCAAATAAAATAGTTATGATTCTATTTGACTATTATTCTAGATTTATATCTGCAGTACATCTTTCAGCCACACGAGGGGGCGTGTTTCTAGCTCCATCACACATGAAGTTCTGCCAATCAGGCAGGCGGTGCCTTGTTCAGAACTCGTTTGGGTTTGTACCCAGGTGTCCCCCATAGTTTCCACCAAAGTCATGAACAGATTTTACAGGTGGTCACAAACATGGATGCCTGGCTTATAAAAAAGAAAAGCATAGCTAGAGACCAGGGACAAGACCCAGCTAAGGACCAGACTGCTGCAGGTCATGTTAGCTTAGCTACCGCCCAGAGACTAAATGCTACACCTGATATGTGTGTTGCTCTCCTCTTGTACACCTGACTGGAACAAAGAACAAGCAATATTCTGTTTGATTTAATGATGAGAGGGAATATGAGTCTGTTAATTACAACAAAATGCACTTAATTTGTCTCATATAGAGTAGTTAAAATGGGTTGTTTAACTGATGTGTGCCCATTTAATTTAAATTCACTTAAGTTCTCAAATAAAAAATACGAACATATGAACATGAACATGAGTGGCTGTTTACTCAGACTCAATGCATTCTCTCATTTATAAAGTAGCCTATTTAAAATGTTTATATGTTGATAAGAGGAGATAAAAACAATGAGATACCACACCCCTCCTAAATGCACTGATATGATCGTATCTATAAAGTATTTAAAATATATGCAGTATATATTTTCAATAAGCATAAAATGTAGTTGTGATTTAAATGTACACAGTTTCCCATCCACTTGAATGGGAAACTGTCCAAACTTTTGACTGGTAGTGTTATCACTTTGAAATGTCTGGTTTACCTATTCAAGATGATATGATGATGCAGACGGCAGTAAAAATGGTCAGAAATGTTCATTTATGCACAAATTGTTAATGTTGTAATTTATAGATAAGGCCTGTTGCAATTTGGGTCACGATGGTTTGTCATTTTAAAAATGTGGATCCCCAGGAAAAAGTTTGGGAACCACTGCTCTAGAACATTCTTGTAACACTATTTCCTCTAAGAAACAGTCAAAATCTCCAAGCATATATCGATCTTTTCAATTCAATTCAATTCAATTTATTTGCATAGTGCCAAATCACCACAAAAGTTACATCAAGACAAACAGAGCAGGTCTAGACCGACTCTTTATTCTACAGAGACCCAACAATCCTCCATGAGAAGAACATGGAGACAGTGGAGAGAAAAACTGACTTTAACAGGAAGAAACCTGGAGCAGATCAGAGACTCAAGGTGGGCGGAGCCTCTGCTTTGACTGGTTGGGGTGAGAGAGACAGAGAGAGAGAGAGAGAGAGAGAGGTGTACAGTAGGGAGAGGGAGGGAGAGAGCGACAGGGACACAGACATGTTCAACCACTATAACAATAACAGCTATTATAATAGAGAGATTATTATAAGAACTACTACAATAACAACACTGATAATGATGATAATAGTAATAATAAGAGTAATAATAATAATAATAATAATAATATTAATAATGATGATGATGATGATGTCAGAGGGTATCTCCATGGTCCCAGCAGTAGATTGGTCCATGGTGACCTGCAGGATGAGAAAGCACAAAGACTCCGGAGAAGAAGTCAAGTTAGTAACATGAATTAATGAGACATGAGTGTGTAAAGAAGAAGAGAGAGGAGCTCAGTGCATCATGGGAAGTCCCCCAGCAGTCTAGGCCTATAGCAGCATAGCTAAAGACTAGCCTAAGCCAGCCTTAGTTCTAAGCTTTATCAAAAAGGAAAGTTTTAAGCCTCCTGGACCCAGACTGGAAGATGGTTCCACAGGAGAGGAGCCTGATAACTGAAGGCTCTGGCTCCTGTTCTACTTTTGGAGACTCTAGGGATCACAAGTAACCCTGCATCCAGGGAGCGTAATGTTCTAGATGGGTAGTAGGGTACAACGAGCTCCTGAAGGTATGTTGGTGCCTGACCATTAAGGGCTTTGTACGTGAGGAGAAGGATTTTAAATTCTATTCTGGATTTTACAGGGAGCCAATGCAGAGAGGCTAATACAGGAGAGATATGATCTCTGATACTAGTTCTGGTCAGGACACGTGCAGCAGCATTCTGGATCAGCTGGAGAGTCTTTAGAGACTTGTTGGGACAGGATAATAGAGAATCACAATAATCCAGCCTGGAAGAAACAAATACATGGATTAATTTTTCTGCATCTTTTTGAGACAGAATGGTTTTTGATATATTAACAAGTGAAAGAAGGCAGTCCTAGAAATGCGTTTTATATTTTGTTTTACATGGGAATTAAAACTATGGACATCTGGGCAGCTTTTAGCTTTAAATTAACAGATCTTTGCATTTTTTCCTTATAATTTTGTCTTTTGGTTAAGAGAAACAACTTTTGTTTTGCAAAAACAAACTCTAAATTCTGCTCAGCGATTGGCCAGAGGCTAATCGATGACTTCATTCATTCATTTATTGATGGAAACGCGCCGTTAGATCTTCCCTAACACTTTGAAGGTCAATGGTGACGGTGAAGATGGTAAAGTTCTGTCGCAGGAAACTACAGAGAGCACAACGAGGGAAATGACCCAGTAGCTGATTTGACTGTATCTGGGTTCCCAGAGAGTGAGCCATGGTTGATACATGTATACAGAGACTGATGGTGAATAGAGAAATAGATCCTGTTTACTTTCAACAGTTTTCATCATTGTGGTGTAAAAGCTTTTCTGCATTACCCCGCCACCAAAACCCTCCTAGCTTGTAAGTCATCCCTCCAGCAGCACAATGTAGGCCTGACTGCCTGCTCCATGCTGCCATGGGTTCAGCAGATCCATATTTAGTTATGTTATTTATTTAGTTAAATACTTGTTCAAAGTAATTGGCTCAAGCAGTCTGGTCTAAAATTACTACAAGTACTAAAATATATGATGAGATTTTAGTTAGAGATATTAACAGTATGAGAGAATAGCCATGTGTCTGACTCTAAAGACTATTTCAATCATAGCTGTGAGTCCAGGGAACGTCCTTTTCTTTGAAATGACTGGCCTGACAGCAGACATCCATCCACCTCTCAGCATTTCTGACACCTCTGCTTGTTTTCACATTGAGGAGGTCATACTGGAGTCCTCTGCTCCTTTTCTGTCCTCGTGTTGTTCCTTGACACATGGGTCCTGGGGCCAGGCGTGAGGTATAAACTGAAGATCCCACTTGGAAGCTCTGCACTTCTTCTGTCAGCATCAGTTCGTTCTCAGGCTGTGAGTGTGCCGGTGACCAGATGGGTGGGCAACTCATGAAAGTAGTGAAGGGAATGTTGGATGGAAAAGCTACTTGTTACATAATGGAGTGCCTATCTGTCAGCCTCTGTACAGTGGAGGAGATGTGACATCCCCGGACAGGCTGTTCCTGAAATGAGTCTGATGCAGTCCTCATAGTGGGATCAGGCTGTCTGAGTGCTTTATATCTCAGGCTGTGTTTCACTTGGACGTTTGCCTGCTGTCATGTCACTATCATGTTTGCTCTGGCCATTATTCCATTCTTAAATCTACAGGCGCGTCTGAAACCTAAATATTGTCTTCTGTTACAGGCTAATAGTAGTCTGCAGTTGCTTTCCAATGCCTACAAACCTATGTAATCGTCTCAAGGGGACATTATAGGTCAAATACCTCGGTCACGATACCTCCCCAGCCCCAGCGTTCCATCAGATAAAGCCTGGTGAGTTGTTGAGACATGGAAATCCTCCCCTGGCAGGACATGAAAGCTCATTTTTGTCCACACTCCTTATAAAGTTAGACGGAGAACAAGTGCCATGTGCTCAAAGATGTCGAGATGTTTGCAAAATGAACTTGATAAGGGCCCCCTGGTCTCTTCACATCTTAGGTGTCTGTTTTCACAGCTCACCTGAGCCTGGGTCCTGAGACGAGGCTCCAGAGTCCTGGTTGGTCCTCTGTCTCCAGAGACATACTTGATCCATGACATCTTCTCTGTTGAAAACTGGCTGTAGGTTTATTTTAGCCCAAGCAGTACCTGGTTATACTGGTCTTTGTTTACCATAAATGTAACCTAAGATAAATCCCACTGGAGAGACATAAAATCTTTGCTCAGCTCTGCTGATTTGGTACAGATTTGGATTCTCGCTGATTTGGATTGACACTGACTGAGTCACTGATTTCTGACCTCCATCATGACTGTCAGTGATGGTATCGGGTTGATTGTTGGAGTTTAGCATTATAGTTGTTCATATAATGGTAAATGGACTGTACTTATGTAGCGCCTTTCTGTGGCGGCTGTGACTCAGTGGTAGAGCGGTCGTCCACTTATCATAAGGTCGGTGGTTCGATCCCCAGCCCCTGCAGTCTACATGTTGAAGTGTCCTTGGGCAGATACTGAACCCCAGTTCTCTCCCAGTATCTGTTCCTTTGGTGTGTGAGTGTTTGTGTGAATGGTTACTGCTCCTAATGAGCAGGTGGAGCCTTGCATGGTCTGAATGTCACCACTGTATGAATGTTGGTATGAATGGGTGAATGTTGGCTGCTGTTGTAAAGCTTTGATTGGTCAGTCAGACTAGAAAGGTTCTATAGAAGTACAGTCCATTTACCATTTTCTAGGTACTCAGCGGTGGTCTGTGAGGCCAAGTGCATCGAGGACAGTTAGTTTTTACACTTTATCGCGTCACTTTTTTCTTCTTTGTTGTTTCCGTACATATTTGTCGTGCCCTGCTTGAATTGTAGCTACACTGCTATCATCCATTTCTGGTGTTGTTGCTCCGTTTAATCCATCTCCTCCGTATCCGTAAGCTCTCCGAAAACGTGTCTGATTATGTACAGAATGAACACAGAAGACGTACGGAGGGCTCTGACCATCTCTCTGTCCATCTGTAACGTAGAGCATAAATGGGCCTTAAGGGAACCATCTAGTAGCTGGTCAGACCTGGGTATAAGGGCCAAAGACTAATGGAACCGTCTAGTAGCTGGTCAGACCTGGGTATAGGGGCCAAAGACTAATGGAACCGTCTAGTAGCTGGTCCGACCTGGATATAGGGGCCAAAGACTAATGGAACCGTCTAGTAGCTGGTCTGACCTGGGTATAGGGGCCAAAGACTAATGGAACCGTCTAGTAGCTGGTCCGACCCGGGTATAGGGGCCAATGACTAATGGAACAGTCTAGTAGCTGGTCCGACCCGGGTATAGGGGCCAATGACTAATGGAACAGTCTAGTAGCTGGTCAGACCCGGGTATAGGGGCCAAAGACTAATGGAACCGTCTATTAGCTGGTCCGACCCGGGTATAGGGGCCAAAGACTAATGGAACCGTCTAGTAGCTGGTCCGACCTGGGTATAGGGGCCAAAGACTAATGGAACCGTCTAGTAGCTGGTCCGACCTGGGTATAGGGGCCAAAGACTAATGGAACCGTCTAGTAGCTGGTCCGACCTGGGTATAGGGGCCAAAGACTAATGGAACCGTCTAGTAGCTGGTCCGACCTGGGTATAGGGGCCAAAGACTAATGGAACCGTCTAGTAGCTGGTCAGACCTGGGTATAGGGGCCAAAGACTAATGGAACCATCTAGTAGCTGGTCTGACCTGGGTATAGGGGACAAAGACTAATGGAACCATCTAGTAGCTGGTCTGACCTGGGTATAGGGACCAAAGACTAATGGAACCATCTAGTATCTGGTTCCTCTGAAGGTTCCTCAGGATATCAGGAGCTCAGAGCCTCACAATTTTATCTGGTAAACCAATGATTAGAGGTTTTGGGGCTGAAACCATCTCAACCTATTGTCAAAATTTAAATGGGTAAGAAGCCCGGCTCACTGGCTTGGAGCTGGGTGTGGTTCAAATAATCAGCCAATCAGGACATGTTCCATGTCTGGATGTGTTCCTTAAAGTGACATCATCAGACCAGACACTTTGTGCAAAGCTGCATTCTGAATCATTCAACCTGTTTTTATGAGATAATGATCAAATAAATCTGATGTGGAATCAGTGAAATCAGAGCAAAATGATAAAAATATTTGTTTGGTCTGAAATGTTAATAATAACCTGATGTGTTAGAAAAGACTCAAATGTCAACACTTTTATTAAACTAGACTTACTGACTACAATCAAGACTAAAATATCAGACTTTTAGTGACTAAAACTGGACTAAAAACAGGATCATGTGACTAAAAATGATAAAAACTAATGAGGACATTTGACTCAGGACTAAATTAATAGTAAATAAATAAATATCTAACAAAATGATCACTAATTGAAGCTCTATTGAGACCACAGACAGGAGCAGAGCACTGGTTTGGCTCTCCTCTCCTGCTTGATGAATTTCTCTGACAGACTGAGCCTGGAAACAGCTCTGGTGGTTTTCATGGTAGCAGTAATGCTGTACCGTCTAAGGCGCTACCAGACCACAATCTCTCATATAGAATTACTTGGCATTTGTCAGCCCTAATTGCCTGAAAGCGCTCTGCTGTGTGTTGAGTGTGCAGGCTCTAAATCAGTGTGTGGCTGCATGTGCCAAAGAGAAATGTCATCTGTTTATTGATTGCCATCAGACTGTAATGGTGATGATAGCAGAGGCTAAGCTCCATGGATGTTGTGTTGCTTAGGTGTGTTTGTGTGGATGCTTGCACTGACCTACCAGTGTCTAGCCTACTAAGTGTATCATTGATATGACCCAAAGGGAATGACGATGATGTTCATGTGAACCTCTTTGGGTCACACACGATACATTTCGGGCTCAGACATGTAACGTCACATGACTGTGTTTTGACCAGCCATGAGGAATGAGGCGCCACAACAGTCCCAATAGCACCAGGCTGGGTGCGGATATGAGCGCTCTCAGATGGACTTTAGACTGGCCTGGATGGAGGTGGTGATGGGATGAGCCCTCAGCCACAGGACACCTCACTGGAGACAGACACCAACACTTTGTGGTGCTGTTGCCCAACCAGTGGTTTGTACATTCTGTCATCCTCGCTGCATTTTCCTCACTCTCTGACGCTGTTGTCAGCAGTGTGTTGGAATATATGGTGCATTCACATGCTCCTCAGATGGTCCCGTTTCCTGAGCTCTGAGGACTTCATCATGTGGGAACAATAGATACACTAAAAAGAAGGTGGGTTGTATTTAATGAGTTTATGCAGCTGGTTGATAGCTGTTAACATTTGAACTAATTTCTTTACCTGACATGTGATGAGGGTAAATGTTAAAAAACAACTTTCTAAGTAATCCATCTGCCTGGACAGAAACCTGTGGTTACATCCTAATATCGCATTACAAATGACATGAATGCAAAACATGTACATTTAGTGTACAAATGAAGACGTCACAGGAGTTCAGTTGTTGTTCTGACATTTTCTCAGGCAGGAAATAATTTTTCCTATCACGCCAACACCACATGAATCCACTATAATATTAGATATTAATACTATTGGATTAATTTGACATGGTTTTATATTTTAAACTTTCAGATTTCCTAAAATATGCCTTCAGACAAATATAGAAATGAATGAGGAAAAGTTCCTGAAAAATAAATAAGTAGAAATCAAAGGTCACCAGTCAGTTGTCACCAGGTGTTGTAAGAAATCACTGGACAAACATGTTTTATCATTGTTCATAATGGAAACATGTTTTAATCATCATGCCACATTATCTACAAATAGTATACAGCATGCTGTAAATATTAATGTCACTGTCTGCTTCTTTCTATAGACCATTAATACACTGAGTCACTGTTAACTCTGGACCATTAACACTTCATCATCCTGAGTCACCCCTAATTTGATCCCCTCTGAAAGGGGTCAGAGCTGACTGTGACACCCAGGAGCTCTTTAGGTTTAGGGAGGTTTATCCATCGTCATCATATTAACCAGTGATGTCAGAGTCACTCCTTATTAAAGTCTCTTGTAAACAAAGTGAACATTCTTGTTTTTCACACCAAACCTTATGGTTTCCATCCCTTCATCTTAAAGCTGATTTTAAACACCTCCCAATGGAGGTCATGTTTTCACTGGCGCTGGTCTGTCTGTCTGCAGGATTACACTGCTCAACAGATTTTCCTGAAACTTGGTGTGAGGGTTGAACATATGACAGGGATGAATACAGGAAATGTTGGCGAGGATCCGATAAAGGGGCGGAGTCACATTTTTTCCCCCACCTTCTTTAACATTGGGATTTTTATGCACACGGGGTATAATACACATCATGCTGATGTCACCATGATGACGTCGCTTTACTCGGATCTGCCTCATGTCAAGTAACCCCACCTGATTGGTTGACCCTGTAAAGCTCCTCCTCCATCTGGAGTCATGTGTTCATCATCAGCAGTTTATGAGTCATCAACATAAAGCTGATTTTCCATCATGGAGGATCTGGATTTGTTTCTGGTCTAGACAGAACCTCTTATCTTTCACAGATACATAAATCCATGTAATGACTCTGAATCTGAATGATCTCAGCTGCCTATAGGGGGCAGTGGCAGGTCTCTACCCCTCTGTTACTGGGACCCAACACATACTGACCCTCTTCACATATACAGTCCATGACTGGGGATTTGCATATTGATTAGCCTATGTTTTTTTTTTCATGATCATGTGATCCAGAATCTGCATTCAGACCTGGACCCACCTCTAATCAACTCCCCCCTCACTCGAGATCCAACCCTACTCAAAATCCTTGACTCTAAAATCTGTTTACTACTTTTGGAGGTATCTTGTATACAAACAAATAGACAAACATGAGTGATCACATGACATCCTTCAGCTCTCATTGGTGGAGAGAATATATCTGTCAATCAAATATATATCTGTCTGTCTGTCTGTGTGTCTGTCTGTGTGTGTGTGTGTGTCTGACTGACTGTGTGTGTGTGTGTGTCTGTCTGACTGTGTGTCTTGTGTGTGTGTCTGTCTGACTGTGTCTGTGTGTGTCTGTCTGAATGTGTGTCTGTGTGTCTGTCTGTGTCTGTGTGTATGTCTGTCAGACTGTCTGTCTGACTGTGTGTCTGTGTGTGTGTCTGTGTGTATGTCTGTCTGACTGTCTGTCTGACTGTGTGTCCGTGTGTATGTCTGTCTGACTGTCTGTCTGACTGTGTGTCTGTGTGTGTCTGTCTGACTGTGTGTCTGTGTGTGTGTCTGTCTGACTGTGTGTCTGTGTGTGTGTGTGTGTGTGTCTGTCTGACTGTCTGTCTGTCTGACTGTGTGTCTGTCTGTGTGTGTGTGTGTGTCTGTCTGACTGTGTGTCTGTGTGTGTGTCTGTCTGACTGTGTGTCTGTGTGTGTGTGTGTCTGTCTGAGTGTGTGTCTGTTTGTGTGTCTGTCTGACTGTGTGTCTGTGTGTGTGTCTGACTGTGTGTCTGTGTGTGTGTCTGTCTGACTGTGTGTCTGTCTGACTGTCTGTCTGTCTGTCTGACTGTGTGTCTGTCTGTCTGTGTGTGTGTCTGTCTGACTGTGTGTCTGACTGTGTGTCTGTGTGTCTGTCTGTCTGACTGTCTGTCTGACTGTGTGTCTTTCTGTGTCTGTGTGTGTGTCTGTCTGACTGTGTGTCTGTCTGTCTGACTGTGTGTCTGTGTGTGTGTCTGTCTGACTGTCTGTGTGTCTGTCTGACTGTGTGTCTGTCTGACTGTGTGTCTGTCTGTATCTGTGTGTGTGTCTGTCTGACTGTGTGTCTGTCTGTGTCTGTGTGTGTGTCTGTGTGTGTGTCTGTCTGATTGTCTGACTGTGTGTCTGTCTGTGTCTGTGTGTGTGTCTGTCTGACTATGTGTCTGTCTGACTGTGTGTCTGTCTGTATCTGTGTGTGTGTCTGTCTGACTGTGTGTCTGTCTGTGTCTGTGTGTGTGTCTGTCTGTCTGTCTGACTGTGTGTCTGTCTGTGTCTGTGTGTGTGTGTGTGTGTCTGACTGTGTGTCTGTCTGTGTGCCTGTCTGACTGTGTGTCTGTCTGTGTGTGTCTGTCTGTGTCTGTCTGACTGTGTGTCTGTCTGTCTGTCTGTCTGTCTGACTGTGTGTCTGTCTGTGTGTGTGTGTGACTGTCTGACTGTGTGTGTGTCTGTGTGTGTGTGTCTGACTGTCTGTCTGTGTGTCTGTCTGACTGTGTGTCTGTGTGTGTCTGTCTGTCTGTCTGACTGTCTGTCTGTGTGTCTGTCTGACTGTCTGTCTGTCTGACTGTGTGTCTGTGTGTCTGTCTGTGTGTCTGTGTGTGTGTCTGTCTGACTGTGTGTCTGTGTGTCTGTGTCTGTCTGACTGTGTGTCTGTGTGTCTGTCTGTCTGTGTGTCTGTGTCTGTGTGTGTGTCTGTCTGCCTGTCTGTCTGTCTGTGTGTCTGTCTGTGTCTGTGTGTCTGTGTGTCTGTGTCTGTCTGCCTGTCTGTCTGTCTGTGTGTCTGTGTGTCTGTGTCTGTGTGTCTGTGTGTGTGTCTGTCTGCCTGTCTGCCTGTCTGTGTGTCTGTGTGTCTGTGTCTGTGTGTCTGTCGGCCTGTCTGTCTGACTGTGTGTCTGTGTGTCTGTGTGTCTGTCTGTGTCTGTGTGTCTGTCTGTGTCTGTGTGTCTGTGTGTGCGTCTGTCTGTCAATATGTATCCAGTATTTGTTTTGAAACTTTATGTAAACATCTCTCATGTACAGGACAGGTGAGTTTTGATATTTGGGGGATTTGAAACATTTTATTTATTTTTTAATAAAAAAAAGTCTTTTTCTCAAATATGCAATTAAGAATTTCCATTAACATTGAGATCTTAAATAACTTCTGACGGGAATCCCAAATATTTCATACTTTTTTTGTTTGATGTCATAACTGATCCTTTTTATTCTTACTAGTCTTCTGGATCAGACAGGAAAACTCTCATGTACCTAAAGGTATTCATCCAAAAAGCGACTCTGGAAAGATAAACAGGAGATCACAGATAACATTTCAGGAAAGTCCAGGTCCAAGTCTTTCCAGGACTTAATAGTTCCAGTTCCAGCAGGACCTCAGTAGAATTAGTTGGAACGTCAGCCTTGACGTGATCATAATGCTTTCATAGTATCAGTGGTGTTCGAGGAGCCTGTTCATGTGTTCATTGTGTCTCTTTTGTCTCATGTTTCCATGTGTTGACTCTAGGAAGAGGTTTTATTGGTTGCAGTGTTCTGTACTTAGGAGACTCTGCCTGCAGCTACAACATATGGATGTAATTTGAGATAAAGGATTGTCTGGTTGAGCGGTGATGCACTCACTTAGACCACAGCCATTAAAATGTGTTTATGTGCTGTGTGTGACTTCACATCCTGTCTGTGTGAATCTGAACATCCAGTGTATGTTGTGTGAGCAGAAACATGAGTGACATGCTGTCCAATTAAAACTGATACTGTTCACTCCTGAGAGAGGAAACAGGCCACATGGAGCTTTGTGTCCATGTACCGGTGTGTTCCAGGCTGTGATCAGTGCACCAGTCTGACCCTGCTGTCACTTTCACTATCAGTATCTTCAGATGGAACCCTCAAATGAGCTGCCATTAAATTAGCAGTGAAAAGCTTAAACCATCCCTTAAAACTTCAATATCAACTTCAAATTACGATACAAAATTCACATCTCAGATATTATTATATCATTTATTGCACAGATTTATGTTCATTCACTGTATCAAAGACGTTAGCTCCCTTCAGACCTGGAATATCTAGCAATACTGTCTTCATTTATCTGTTCAAGGAACTTTGTTTAAAATTGTTTTTTTCTCATTCAAAGGTTATGTATTCATAGAATTTTATTCAGAAGGGAGAGTACCTGGTTGACACGTTGGCTGTAAAAGGGAGGATGGGTTCTATATGATTGCAAATTGTGCTCCGTATTTTATGATGTGTGACATAAAGTAGTAGTATTAGTATAGTAGTATTAGTACTATTGAAGTCTCTGCTTTGTTTATGTTATGCACACGCAGCAAAGACGTGCAAGAAGATCTGGATGGAAACAATGTTGGATTTAAATGTAGGGATGCACAGTATCTATTGAATCAGGAATTTATTGGCCTTTAACGTTATAATTTTGCAGAGTTGAAAATACGGACAGATGAACAAACTGGATTAGTGAAATGCAAAGAATCTCTCTCTGTGTATCATTGTATTGTGTTCTCAGAGGTGTTCCTCAGTGGGCTCACACAAGCCTTAACTGGACATTTTACTGTGTTTACTCACTGTGAGCACAGCTGTAGCCCATTAATCATCGTAGCTTTTGTACTGATGTTTGTACTGGTAGTAAATACTTCAGTGATTTTCATGTAGCTTTTGCACGTTCTGTGACTTACCACCAGCACGTTGTACAACCCTAATTCAAACCAGTTGTGTAAAAGATAATAAAACAGCATGTGATCATTTGCTAATCCTTTTTGACACATATTCAATTGAAAGCAGTACAAAGACATTACATTTAATGTTTTACCTCATCAACTTAATTAATTTTCAAAAATATATGCTTATTCTGAATTTGAAACAGCAACACATCTGAAAAGGTTTGGGACAGAGGCAGCAAACACTGTGAGAGTATGGAATGCTTAAAAACACCTGATTGGTCCATACCACAGGTAAGGAGGTCAGTTGCTAGCAGAAAAAGATATTACTACATGGACGAGGGAACACTGTCAGTTAAAAATATTGATTAGACTTTTTGTCAAATTAATAGTTTTTACTGACAGTTTTGAGTGCACTCTGTTTTGATTAACATTTTACACAAGCTTTTTGGGAATCTGATAATGTGGTTTTTGGCCGGTGGACCCTCCCAATCCTCCATCTCATCCCAACTCTGTTATGTAATCAACTGCACCAATTTTTAACAAATGAGGCCTGGTCATATAAAATATAATTTTAAATCATCAGTTGCATGACCAGCAGCAATCACCCAACCATTGACACAATAAGTTCATCTCTGCTGTCTGAGACATTTACCCACGATGCACAGCAGCTTAACTTCATTTATAATTTAAATCTCTGACACGCAGACAGGATCTAATGTTAATGAATGTTCTGTGTTCATACAGTGAAGAAACAGTCCAGGTTCACACAGTGAAATGGTCCAGGTTCATCCAGTGAAACAATCCAGGTTCATCCAGTGAAACGGTCCAGGTTCACACAGTGAAACGGTCCAGGTTCACACAGTGAAACGGTCCAGGTTCACAC
>CM075192.1:3177196-3242196 GCA_037577475.1 Chaunax sp. Z400 | reverse complement strand
ACACACAAACTACCAGGTGTATACACACACACACACACACAAAACCTCCAGGTGTATACACACACACACAAACTATCAGGTATATACCCACACAAACTACCAGGTACATGTGCCTACCAGGTATATACACACACACACAAACAATCAGGTACATATGCATACACAAACTACCAGGTACATATACACACACAAACTACCAGGTACATATACACACACAAACTACCAGGTACATATACACACACAAACTACCAGGTACATATACACACACAAACTACCAGGTATATACACACACAAACTTCCAGGTACATATACACACACAAACTACCAGGTACATATGCACACACAAACTACCAGGTGTATATACACACACACACACAAACTACCAGATATATATCAGGTATATACAAACAAACAAACTACCAGGTGTATACACACACGCAAACTACAAGGTACATATGCACACACAAACTACCAGGTATATAGACACACACAAACTACAAGGTACATATACACACTAACAAACTACCAGGTACATATACACACAAAACTACCAGGTGTACACACACACAAACTACCAGGTATATAAACACACAAACTACCAGGTACATATACAGACACAAAACTACCATGTATATACACACACAAACTACCAGGTACATATATACACTAACAAACTACCAGGTACATATACACACACACAAACTACCAGGTGTATACACACGCACACACACAAACTACCAGGTGTATACACACGCACACACACAAACTACCAGGTACATATACACACACACAAATTACCAGGTATATATCAGGTATATACACACAAACAAACTACCAGGTACATATACACACACACGAAACAACCAGGTGTATACACACACACAAACACAAACTACCAGATATATACACACACACAAACACAAACTACCAGATATATACACACACACAAACTACCAGGTACAAATACACACACACAAACTACCAGGTACATATACACACAAAAACCTACCAGGTGTATACAGACACACAAACTACCAGGTACATATGCACAAATAAACTACCAGGTACATATACACACAACTACCAGGTGTATACAGACACACAAACTACCAGGTACATATACACACACAAACTACCAGGTATATACACACACATAAACTACCAGGTACATATACACACAACTACCAGGTGTATACAGACACACAAACTACCAGGTATATACACACACAAACTACCAGGTACATGTGCACACACAAACTACCAGGTATATACACACATAAACAATCAGGTATATATGCACACACAAACTACCAGGTATATACACACACAAACTACCAGGTACATATGCACACATTAACTACCAGGTATATACACACAAACAAACCACCAGGTATATACACACAAACAAACTATCAGGTATATACACACACAAACTACCAGGTTCATACACACACACAAACTACCAGGTATATACCAGGTATACTGTATATAAACACACAAACTACCAGGTACATACACACACACAAACTATCAGGTGTATATACACACACACACAAACTACCAGGTATATACACACACACACAAACTACCAGGTATACACACACACAAAAACAACCAGGTACATATACACACTAACAAACTACCAGGTACATATACACACACAAAACTACCAGTTGTATACACACACAAAACTACCAGATGTATACACACACAAACTACCAGGTACATATACACACACAAACCTCCAGGTACGTATAAACACACAAACTACCAGGTACATATACACACACAAACTACCAGGTACATATACACACACAAACTACCAGGTATATACACACACACAAACTACCAGGTAGGTATATACACACACACAAACTACCAGGTACAGATATACACTAACAAACTACCGGGTACATATACACACACAAATCTACCAGGTATATACACACACACAAACTACCAGGTACATATATACACGAACAAACTACCAGGTACATATATACACTAACAACCTACCAGGTGTACACACACACACACACACACACACACACACACACACACACACACACACACACACACACACACACACTATCAGGTATATACCCACACACAAAGTACCAGGTATATACCAGGTATATACACACACACAAACCAGCAGGTACATATACACACTAACATAATGATAGACCCACCAATACATCACAGATGTTTGTGCATCTAGATATTTCAGCCTTTCACAGATACATTGATATTGTGTAATACCTGAAAATGTAAACCTACTGGTCCAGGTAAAACGTAGTCCCCATCTTAAACTTATAAGGCCCCCTTTTTCCCCCCTGTAAAATAGATCTCCATGTCTTTGTGTCTCTAGATCTCATCTCCGACATGTTGGGCTCAGACAAGTACAAACTCAGCTGGCAGACTGCACTGGACTCTTTTCAGGACCCCTACATTAACAGGTGAGTGGACACCTTACACCCAACGGCCACCTTATTACACTCAGGTAAGGTTTTCATTATTGGTAACATAGGCTAACTGCCTACGGCCCCAGTGTATGGGGGTCATGGAGAGGACGTATAAAAAGCCATTGTAGAGGTCCCCGGAGCCCTTCTTCTCAGATTCTTAACTCTGAACTTAAGTCAAAATACATAGACCGGACACACACACCTACCTCTAAGCATTAAGCCTATTTATCCTCCACCATGTGGATTAGCACACATTTTAACATCATTAGAGATGGTAGATTATATGTAAATAACACAACTGTCCATTAGTAAAATACCTCTCCACCTGTTCTCTCCCCACCTGTCTCTGTAAAGTTCAGTGGGAATCTTTTTCTTTTTTTTGGCTTTTACGTGATTATGGAAAATAAAATAAAAAACCATCCACTCTAGCAATGCTAAGAGAAAGTGGACAAAAATTCCTGGATCTGTTCCTTTATCTTGATCCACACCAAACTTTTATGGGTTCTTTTCTGCCCCATCCTTCTATTAACTTTCCAAGTTTAAATCCATCCATCAGTTTTTGCATAATCCTACAGACAAACCAACAAACCAGTGGGCTCAGGTGAAAACATAACCTCCTTGATGGAGGTCATGTTTGTCAGCTTCACCTCCTGTCAGGTTTTAATTTGATAAAGAGTCCCAGACCCACATCAAGATGCACCAAATAAAGAAAATAACTAGAACTCTTGTTTCTTAATTGCTTATGTCAAAGACTTTATTCACATATTTAATTTGATCAGGGATCTCGTTAGATTGTTGCTAAATTTTTACCAGACAGGCCGATCAATCCTGCACACATTGGTTTAAGGGAAGGGGTCTAAATCAGTTTGTAACCCGTCAAAAATCACCAATGGTTTGAACTAATGAAGAAGTGGTGCCAGTGGCTCCAAAAGATAAAGACTTACAGTGTAATGTAATTCAGTCTATTGCCTCTAGGAAAAGCAGCTTAAACTACAAACCACATGACTGAGAAACAAACACTAACAGAGATAAGATGGTGTGTAGGTTCATATGGTCCAGAGCTCCAGGTCTAACCCAGTGGACTCCCATCAGCCCTGTCCTCATCCAGTCTGATTCACATAAGAGACGAGGCTGACTGTGGTCCTCTGTTCCCTTAGACACCTGGTCTACTGCATACTGGATCTTCTGCTGGACTTTCTGGTTCCTGAAATACCTGAGGAGGACTTCCAGAGGAGCCTTTTGCAGACCCTCTCAAAGAACCCAGAGAAGCTGCTGGCATGAGAAGAAGTCCCACAGGAACATCTCCAAACCCAGCTGTAATTTAACTCATTACCACTTGTGATTACTGTAAACCAGTGGGACAGCAGGGCTGTCCTGGTCTGCTAATGATCCTCGATCAGAGTGTACTGTAAACACAAACTGCATTTGAAGCAGATTGACATGTAAGAAGCTGGTTTGTGTTGAGCAGATCTAAATATGTCATGAAGCCTCTTCCTGCTCACTAAACTCACTCTTAGTCTCTGGGTAGAAAACCTCCACCTGTTGCTTTAATCTGGAGAAGCAGGGTTTACTTTAATTTAAATCTGAAAAGGCTCCACTGGGAATCAGCAATAGTGTTTTTGCTCTCCGCTGCCCCATCATTCATCATCCCACTGGCTCTGTATCAAGCCACACATATGATTCTGACGTATTATGAGCTATACTTCCTCAATCTGAGCCTGCCTGAGGGATTAAATGTCTGGTTGTGATTCTTTTAAGATACCTCTGTCCAGATGTAGGAAAAGTACATACTGTAGTGCAGTGTGGTGAAGAGTTGGCCATAAGTTATTTTATTGGCTTCACTGATGCGTCACCATTTTTTAACAGGCCCCTTGGAGAATGTGTGTGCAGTTAATGTCTAAATCATATCAGGGCTGGGCTCCACAAACACAGGGACATGAAGGATGTAGGTCTGGTGTTGGCCCCGCTCCATTCATCTCTCAGCAGGTTTTTTGTAGGCTGTGGTAAAACAGTCACTGCTGGAGTCTCTAAGACCGGCTGATAGCTGGCTAATTAACAGGACTTAATGAGTTGGTAAATCACAGAGAAGCATGATTTCCCCCTTTATTTGCAGCATTAAACATCGATGCTGATATATTTTGGGTTGTCCAGGCTCTGACTCACAGCCTTTAAAATATATCTACTACTAATTTTGTCTCAGTGCAAAGTGCTGACTGGTCTGTGGGTCAGTTTGTATGATGTTGTAGGAAAGTACAGGTGTCACTCACAACATTTACAATAGCTGTGTTCTATGGCTGCATTCGAACTGGTTCCTAACAGAGTGAAATGACCCGGATGAATCTACGGAGCAGATTCAGCCAGAGCTGCGTGAATTCTCTAAATGTGAAGGAAAGGTTTCCTTATTATCCTCAGGATTCACTGAAAAACCATTTATGAAAGTTAAACTATCATAGCTCTATCATGACAGCTCATATATAGCTCATATATAGCTCATATATAACTCAAATATAGGTCTATCATAGCTCTATCATGATAGCTCATATATAACTCATATATAGCTCATATATTTCTCATATATAACTCATATATAACTCATATATAGCTCATATATAGCTCATATATAACTAAAATATACATCTATCATAGCTCTATCATGATAGCTCATATATAACTCATATATAGCTCATATATTTCTCATATATAACTCATATATAGCTCATATATAACTGAAATATACATCTATCATAACTATCATGATAGCTCATATATAACTCAGATATAGCTCATATATTTCTCATATATAACTCATATTTCTCATATATAACTCATATATAACTCATATATACCTCATATATAGCTCATATATTTCTCATATAACTCATATGTAACTCATATATAGCTCATATATTTCTCATATATAACTCATATATAACTCATATATACCTCATATATAGCTCATATATAACTCAAATATAGGTCTATCATAGCTCTATCATGATAGCTCATATATAGCTCATATATAACTCATATATAGCTATCATAGCTCTATCATGATAGCTCATATATAGCTCATGATAGATCATCATTAGATGACTCATTGACTTCCTTCTCTCCCATGAAGTCATGACAGTGTGAACCAATATCCACAACACCAGGAGCCTGAAACTGAAGCAGCTAACTGGGATTCAGACATCAGCCGTTTGTTATTTACATGTGATGTTTCTGCTGTGACGTGTCAGACTGGTCAAACTGGCCAAACTTTTTCAGCCTGGTGTCTAAACAAACGTCTACATTCACTTTAATCACCTGTTCAATGTTTAGCTCTTTGTACATCTGCCTTAGCTTCTTGTTGTCTTCATTCCAGTTGGTTAAAGACAATCACTGTTTACTGAACATACTCTCAGTGTGTTTATGATACTACACTATTATCATTATTGGTTTTACTTGATGTCTGAAAACAGACTGTCTTAATTATATTCCTTTTCTCTGCCAACATTTCAAAGTTCCAAATGTCACAACTAAGCAGTCTTTTCTATTAATTGTTGTGAGTTTCAGGAGGATGGACTCGGCTACAAATGGGTTCCATTAAGAATAAGATATTTAAGGTCCTGATGCCAAGTTTGAGAAACGTTACATTCCTTATTGTAAGTAAAGAAAGAAAACCTTAATGCTCCTATCATTCCAGTGTTTGGTATTTTTATCCTGGTTTAGCGTCTCAGCCTTTTTTGCTTTCTAATACATTAACTTGATTTTTTGTATTTATTAAACTATTTATTTGCTTTATTTACTAAATGACAGTTTCCCAGAATTTCCTCCATTTAATATGGAGTGACGTTCCAGTGCTGACAGAGAGGACCATCCTCTTTATGAAGTGCTTTAGAGTGGATTTTGCCTTATGAGGTGGTCTGATGAAGTTTGGCCCTCCTGTCCTACAGTAGTGCAGCTGCTGACCACGCCTTAGTAGAACGTAAACACCCAGTTACAGCCGACCTCAGTGAATCTGTTCACGTGTTTGTATTGTGAAAAACTGTTCTGAATGTTTCTATTACAGTTACTGGTTGTAAAGAGATACATGTTAATTCTCTAATGTGGATACAGTGTATTGTATATGTGCTCTTACATAGCTCACTACATATGTAGAATCATATACATCATATTCTTCACATCACTTATTTTTACGCACAATTTAACTTTGACCATTTTCACATTTTCACATTCTGTTTTTTCCAGCAGCGGGGCGACTGTGTCCTCGCTAACTTTACCAGCCTTATGTAGACACATGCAGGGACACATGCAGTGACACATACATCCATTAGGTTATGAATATGGTTTGGAGTTTTAGATATTTACATTATTACAAGAATCAGTGTAATGTGTAATAAATAAATAAAGTGTGATCGGTCAGACAACATATTTGGTCTAAGATTATAAAAGGCTGAAGAGTCTCTGTAGGAACTGATTGGACTCAACTCATTTTAAAATGTACCAACTTATAAGGTTTTAGTAAAAAACATTTCTTGTTTTAATGAAGACACGTTGATTTTATGTAATAAATAAAAGCTTTCAATATGACAAGATGAAAGACATGATGTCACATCAAAAGAGGTTTCTTGTAAATATCTTTGATGTTTAGTTATAAGCAGAGATCAAAATAACATGAAAATATTTGTTCTATCATTTAAAGGATGGTGATAAAGAATATTTACTCTGTTTAACAAACAGACCTGGTATTCTTGATCATATTCACACACGATCACTTCAACGTCATGCTCATGGTGGGGAATTCAAATGTTGAGATGTCATTCCGCTGTGATCCAGGTTTTAAGTTGCATAAACACTGGTATTTGACAGATTTGATCATTATCTGATAAATTATCATCTGATAAAGCATTATCTGATGACTCATCTGATAAATAATTATCTGATAACTCATTATTGTCTGATTTTATTATCATCTGATAAATCATTATCTGATTAATCATTATCTGACACATTTTATTATCTTATAAATCATTATCTGATAAATTTTTATATCATTATCTGATCAATCATCTGATTTTATTATCATTATCTGATGAATTATTATCATTATCTGATGAATCATCATTATCTGATAAATCATCTGATAAATCATTGTCTGATTTTATTATCATCTGATAAGTCATTATCTGATTAATCATTATCTGACACATTTTATTATTATCTTATAAATCATTATCTGATAAATTTTTATATCATCTGATCAATCATTATCATCTGATTTTATTATCATTATCTGATGAATTATTATCATTATCTGATGAATCATCTTCATTATCTGATAATTATCTGATAAATCATTGTCTGATTTTATTATCATCTGATAAATCATTATCTGACACATTTTATTATTATCTTATAAATCATTATCTGATAATTTTTTATATCATCTGATCAATCATTATCATCTGATTTTATTATTATCTGATGAATTATTATCATTATCTGATGAATCATCTTCATTATCTGATAAATCATTATCTGATAAATCATTATTGTCTGATTTTATTATCATCTGATAAATCATTATCTGATTAATCATTATCTGACACATTTTATTATCTTATAAATCATTATCTGATACATTTTTATATCATTATCTGATCAATCATTATCATCTGATTTTATTATCATTATCTGATGAATTATTATCATTATCTGATGAATCATCTTCATTATCTGATGAATCATCTTCATTATCTGATAAATCATTATCTGATAAATCATTGTCTGATTTTATTATCATCTGATAAATCATTATCTGATTAATCATTATCTGACACATTTTATTATTATCTTATAAATCATTATCTGATCAATTTTTATATAATTATCTGATCAATCATTATCATCTGATATTATTAGCATTGTCTGGTGAATTATCATTATCTGATGAATCGTCTTCATTATCTGATAAATCATCTGATAAACTATCTGATAAATCATTATCTGATAAATTATTCTTATTTGATACATTATCTGATGAATCATCTGATGAATCATCTTCATTATCTGATTAATCATCTGATAAATTATTATCATTATCTGATAAATCTGATACATCAGGACATTTTTCATGCCAAAACAACATTTGATAACCCATTAGCTAAAACAGCTAACATTAGCATTCACTCCCTTCTTAGCTTACAATGTGGTTTCATTAAATCCAGTGTGTTTTACTTCCAGGCTTAAATAGATCTGTGTTGACATTTCAGAATTAATGAATGTCTTTCCTTTTTAGTGCTAGGAAGTGTTTTGATGCTGTAATAAAACATTAACTGTTCATCTGACTTTGAACCTGGAAAACAGCTGTTTGACATCTTACCCCCCCATTAAAAACACACTACCCTATTTCCTGCTTTAGTCAGTGTTAGATGATTCTGATTTTACACTAATGGAAGAAAAATGCTTCGTTCCATTTGTCTTTATACCAGATACTAAAGCTTTATTTGTTCTAGAGAATATACGCCTTTGTACAGGTGATAACTGTAATCCTGTTGCCTCACCTTTGCACTCTTTTTTCACCTTTTATTTGTGTGTGTTGTTTCTGTGCGAACGTGGAGTCGTGTTGTCATGTTTCTGCCTCTTACTTTCACACACAGTGTCAGTGTTTCAGGCTTTGCTGGTTGTTCCTGAGAATATTTGCAAAAAACAATGAAGTAGCCAAACATGAGTTTTTAAATCTTCAGCTGTTCACACTCATTATTTCCTTGGCTGCAGGGTGAGCTGTGGTTATCTTTATGAGATTTACTCCAGGCACCTGTAGCTGTCTGGAGGTTCATCAGAAATGTCCTTCAGGCCTGTTTCTCTCCATATTATGAGTTCCTGACCCTTCATATGGATGTTATACGTTCACTGTGCTCCGTCAGCTCCACACTGATTTGCTGCGCCTGCACACACCTGGTACACATCCAACAGCAACAAGAAATGTGGGGATGAAATACTCCCTAATAAAGATCAGACCCATTTCTTGGAAGACTTTCTGTTAAGCTCTACTTCTCTAACAACAAAGGGGGAGTTGGGGTGTAGCAGACTGGCTTTGCGTTGGAGAGAAATCCTCTTATACAGATTTAGAGGTAAAACTGTAAGCAACACTGGATTAGTCAAGCACTGAGGGATAGATGAAGAAAAGGAATGGAACATTTACACAGATCAGTATTTGATTTTATGAAGCTTATGTGCATTTAGTTAATCTGATTTCTTTCAGTTAAATGTTCACAGTGTAACCTCTGATCCAGTCCCATTCTGTTCACTTCATCATAGGTTTTCTTCTTTCTAGGCTGCCTCCTAATTCATCCAGGTTTAATGTTGAAGAGTGAAGAGATCATATTTTATGAATGATTGTTTGGGGCTTTTTTGCACCTTTATTCAACAGGACAGATGAAGATTGACAGGAAAAGAGGGACAACATGCAGCCATGTGTGCAGCCTGGTAAAAATGGAGGTGCTTCATCGGCTCGTGTTCATCCAATCAACACTAAATGGAGGTTCCTCCTGCTGGACGAGAACCTGCTCAGAGGAAGGAGCTAAAAAGTTACTCCAAACTGAGCACTAAGAACTACGATCGTTCATTGTTGTTATGCTACAGCTGCATAAAAAAGAGACTGATAAGAAAAACTTCTTAAGAAAATGTTCTAAGAAGTGGCTCTACTGGCGGTCGTCCACTTATCAGAAGGTCGGTGGTTCGATCCCCAGCCCCTGCAGTCTACATGTTGAAGTGTCCTTGGGCAGATACTGAACCCCAGTTCTCTCCCAGTATCTGTTCCTTTGGTGTGTGAGTGTTTGTGTGAATGGTTACTGCTCCTAATGAGCAGGTGGAGCCTTGCATGGTCTGAATGTCACCACTGTATGAATGTTGGTGTGAATGGGTGAATGTTGGCTGCTGTTGTAAAGCTTTGATTGGTCAGTCAGACTAGAAAGGTTCTATAGAAGTACAGTCCATTTACCATTTACCATTATTTTTTAATCAAAATGCCTATTTTTCTCATAAGCCTACATTAACCTGTTGAAACCAGTTTCACTTATCCGACTGTCTCTGTTTACTCTATTGGTAAGTTATTTGTTGAATTTCTGAATCACATTTAGTTGAAAATGGACATCAGATTTAAAAGGAACCAGAACTGAAAGACTTTATTATCCCATGTGAACAGTTGGTGATTATATGTGAGCTGGTATTAAAGTATCAGTAGTACTATAAGTAGTACTCCTCCTGAGTATTTGAGTCCTCAGAGAGAACAAATCACTAAAAACAGCCTCAGTGCCAGTAAAAGGCTCTCTGTGGGGACGATCCTCAGTTCCTGGAAGGCTATTCAGAGAGCTGTGTCTACTGATCAGGGGTCTGTCAGTAATATTGATATATTTTAATGGAGATGCAAGTAGTTTTAAACACTCAGTGGCTTTATTATCTTACAGTATATCAAGTTTTCTTTAAGCTACTCTTTTTTGTCTTTAGGGAGGACGACACCAAACTAAAGTGTAATATTTGTGAGGATTTAAATGAAGAACTGCTGTAATTCTCCAAAACACTACGAGACAGTAAAATTAATGTTATAAAAAACAGTTTCATGATGAGGCTCAGCCTGATTTAATGACTGTGACAGACTGAAGACCCGGTCAGAGCAGCATTAGTGGATCACTCTGCATTGACTTTGTGTTTCAGGACAGTGTTTGGGAGGAACCAGGGCTGCTGTCCCAAACACATGACCAGACTCACTTTTAGTGTCGCTGTAGCAACTGAACCCACAGGAGGACGAGGAGAACCTCACACCTACTGCTGCTGACAGATGAAAGAAAGTCATAGGTTGCTATGGCGACAAGCCATCCCAGGTTAGCATCTTCTGGAGGAGTCATTTAATGAAAGTGTTGAACCCTTAGATTGAGTTTAATTAACAGACCTTCGGGTGAGGAGACCTGACCTACAGACTGATATCAATAAAGAGATGCACAGCTGACGGCTGTATATTAATCCATCTGCCTCTCATGTCTGAAGGCTTAACAGACCGGGCCATGAGATGCATGAGAATGATAATTATCATTCAAAATAACAGTATGTTTGAACTGTGTCCTGCTGCAGAATATAAATCAAGTGTCTCTTGGCTCATGTAAAGAACCACAGTCAGACCAGAATAAGGCCCAGCGAAGCTCAAACTGATGGCTCTCTTCATTGTTGATTATCTTTGACGTAGGTGATAAATATTTCAGTCTGACAAGTGTGCAGCACATGTTCCCTGAGCCCGAGGTCACATCTTAAACTTCTGTCAGATCAACAGCTCAGGAGCCAATCATCATCAGTAATTATATAGAACAGAGCAGCAGCCAATCACTGTTTGGTTTGTATGCTTAAAAAAAAGATTTCATTGATTTAGATTCATTACTGTGAATCAAACATAGAGACGTGGTTTTTATTGTAGATGTTTGTTGTCTAATGTTGCTTTGTTTGGAGGACATGATTTGATTATGATCCATCTGATAATGAAGATCATGTGATGTTATGGAAAACTTCAGAACAGCTGCTAAATGGACCTTCTACTGTTTCCAACATCAACAATGAACTTTGAAACTGAAAGTGCTCCCAAAAACTGTGAACATGATCATCTATATATCCATAATAAGAGGATCAATCAATCTGCTGATGAGGGTCATGTGACATGTTTTAAAAGCTCCAGAGGAGATACTGAATAGACGTTGAGGTCAGACTGTTTTGACTTTAATGATGTGGCACCTCGTGACTGCAGTAAATGAATGAAAGATTTTCTTCTGCATCAGCATGGGTCTGGAGCTCAGGCTGGTTTACATGGAAACCACATGTTCCTCATCTTCGACAGGTTATGCAACCTCCTCTCATCACAAACGTCTTGAAACAAACAAAGATTCATGTCTTTTCAAGATCAGTCTGTCAGAAATGATGAAATGGTTCATGCAGATTCTTCACCCTACAGATTATCAGTGATTCCTAAACAAAACCAAGAACTTCTTGTCGGTCTACACCTGCTCTTCTTGAAAAGTGCCTTGATATTAACTTTTGTTGTGATTTGGCGCTCTATGAATAAATTGAATTGAATTGAGTTGAAAGATTTTGCTTTTTGGGGCAGTTTAACTATATTTTAACAGAAACCTGCTTTAGAATCTTTCTTTCAAGGGAAGATTTCATCGTATATTCGTGCCTGAACATGTCTCCAAATATCACCTGTGGGTTAAAATGCTCCTCATGATTTACCAACATGTAGATTTATTCTTTTTATGGTCAAATGAATGAAGGATTCTGCAGTCAGAGGTTCATTTCCACCGGCTCAGTGTCGCTGTGACACTACAAGGCCCTCTAGTGGTTCATGGGGGAGCCTATAAGTACAGCACACTTCATCACAGAGGTCATTCAAAGCTGTACAGAAAATAAAGACATGAAATCAGTCAAAAACAAATACCAATTTGTTTTTCAAAATTGTTGAAATTGAATCACAATTATCCAAGTACAATTTTGTAAATGTATATTCTGCAATATGAAGACAGATTTAACTGTGTCTGTTTACAGGTCTGCTCATTGACAGTTTTTATGATCAATAGTTATTATTGTCACAAATATTAAATGAAGAACACAATTTATTCAATGATTACATGATCTCATACATAATATGACTTGTATCACCTGTAGATCTCAGGTGCTTCCCTCTAGAGCCACCAGATGGCAACGTAACCAAACCAATGATCTAGTGTCCATTTTTAAAGGGACCACAGGGAGGCGCTACGTGCTAAAGAAGCAGGGATCCACCTGTTACTGTCAGGATGATCTCATGTATGTCCAGTATCATAACAGGGTGAAACAATGTTCATTAAGAAGGGGGTGGCGCCTTATTACCATGGAGATTTATGGTGGTGAAGTTTATCTATTTTAGAAGTGCATCAACTGGAATATGCAGAGTCAATGATGATAGTTTGAACACATTGTGGTCAGACTGAGGAACATTAAGCATAAATGAGAAGAGCAACAACAGCTGGAGGGTTTCATTATCATCATCATCATCACCGCATCATCATCATCATCACCATCATCATCATCATCATCACCATCATCATCATCATCACCATCAGCATCGTCATAAATTGTTCTCGTTTGTTGTTGTACATGTCTGTGTCCCTGTTCCTCACTTCCTCTCTCTCTCACCATCTATCTCCCCCTTTACCTCCCCAATCTATCTCTCTTCCCCCTCTCACTCTCCCTCGCTACCTCTTCTTCTCTCTCTCTCTCCTTCTATTTCAAACCCATTTCTCTCTCTGTCTTTGTCTCCCATCTCTCTCCCTCTCTTTCTTTCTCACCCTCTTTCTTTCTATTCCCCTCTCTCTCTCCTTCTATTTCTAACCCATTTCTCTCTCTCTCTGTCTCCCAACTCTCTCCCTCTCTTTTCCCTCTCTTTCCTTCTCACCCTCTCTCTTTCTCTCTCTCCACCCACCTTGAGTCTCTGATCTGCTCCAGGTTTCTTCCTGTTAAAGTCAGATTTTCCTCTCCACTGTCTCCATGTTCTTGCTGATGGAGGATTGTTGGGTCTGTAGATAAAGTGTCGGTCTAGACCTGCTCTTCTCGATATAACTTTTGTTGTGATTTGGTGCTATATGAATAAAATTGACATGTTGGACAGCTAGCTGCGCTAATGCTATTGGCTGATATCATAGCCTCCATTTGATGAGATGCTTTTTATGTGACATTCAATGTGATCATGTTGAGATAAAGAAGACCTGTTCAGGAAAACAAAAAGCGCTGTCATTAATTCTTTAATATGTCTGCTGATATGATTTAGTGTCTCATGTCTTATAGTTAAATGCTTCTAGAGGCAGATGTCTCCTCATCTTGTATTACTGGGCCTGTGATGGATTTAACGCTTCAGTTCCAGCTGTACTCAGCAGCATTGACTCTGTTTGCCTCCACATAAAGTCAGCAGCTTCTCTTTGTCACATGAGCTGCTGATTTCCTGAAGTGAACAGGAAATATAAACAAGTATGAAGAAGAAGAAGAGGATGACACGTCAGTGACCTCTGAATAATGGTGGCATGAAAACAAACACACAGGACTGGTATGACACACACACACACACACACACACACACACACACACACACACACACACCACACACACACACACACACACACACACACACACACACACCTACAGGGAGTGTAATGTGTGAGGAACACTCTCTCTAATTGAACTGACGGCTCAGAGTGGAGGTGAATGGGAGGTTAACTGACAGTCAGCTGACCTCAGTGATCTGACCTGATGCTTCTGCAGCCCTGAGGCGCTGAGGCCTTCTGACACTAATAACTCAATACGTCTGAGACATTTTCATATTCACTCTCCACAAACCTCACAGGAGGAACCATATATGGAGAACTACCTGCAGGAAGTCTTAGGATGTTGTTTCAAAGCTGTTTCTGGTGAAGGTCTGACATATATGACTATATTCTCCTTATATAACATATAATAAAAAGATATAGTGTTTATATAAGAAATGTATTTTTAAATAATTCAACTCTTTTATAAGGCATTAGTGTAAGTGGAGGCTCTAATGCTCTCAAGTGTAAACCCTCTGTGACGTCGGGTGGGGTAAGTTTTTCTCATGTACGAACTTGAACCGCTTTAATTTCATGCAGTTCATTTGATTCCATTCATTGATGAAAGAATGTTTTCTATTCTGCCGTGACCATGTGCTGACCCTCCGCCTGGTAAAGTCCAATCTAACAATCCTGTTGATGACAAAAGTTAATAAGAGGTTAACAATTTATTCTATTGTCTAGAATTTCTCAATAGGATTTCAAGTAATTAGGTATTACCCACTGGGAAAATATGAATTTCCTCAAATGAAAAGTTTACATTTAAATAGCAGTAAATATTCATTCATGTTTGTAAACTTTACCCCCATTATATGTGGAAATGATTGACTGAATGTGTGTTTGTGTGTTTATAAATGACTGCTCTGACTGACAGACAGACAGCCCTCAGATCGAACCTCTGCCAACACCATCATCATTAAGACTGGAGCAATCAGGAAGCAGTTTCAGACCAAACAAAGCTTCTGATAAATGTGACAAGTTTCAAAATGTAAACAATAAAAATTCTCAGCTCCGTTTTACTGTATTTGTTGTCATGACACTTTTCAGATGCTGTTTGTTAGTCTGCGCAGTTGGAGTTAAAAAAAAGGAGTTTAAGGACTAAACTCTGTGGTGAGAGTCTAAACCTCTGACATTTGAGGAATTCATCCGAGCCTATGACAGATGGTTGGGAGCAGCTGACGGGGCTCTGATTGCTCCTCACTGAGCCTACAGTGGCTTTAGCTCATAGCTTAGCTTCAGTGGAAAAAGTGAAAAAGTAGTGAAAAGTATACAGCCACATACGACCTGGTTTCTGACATAAGACCTTATTTTAAAATAAAAACAGGTAGTTGAAGAGAGGGACCTATAATGTTCTAATCCTGTTTGAATTGTGCCATGAATAACATTTGTTTGTGCATTTAGTTTTGTGTGAACTACATCTCTCAGAATATACTGATACCAACATGTCGTCTTAGCACAGAATGATAGCCAATTAAAAGAGGTGAAAATCCATACAGGTGTGACTGTATTGATTGGTTTACCTCTGATTCTCTGATCGCTGTCATTAGTTTCAGGGCTTTACTCATTCATAAATGTTCATTGTAAAACCATCTCACATTCTTCTGTTCAGTCATAACATCAGCTGGAGGACCTGAGGGCAGCACAGAGGTCACAGAGACGTGACCAACACTGATTTCACTATGAATACATCACTGCCAGTCATTCTGAGACGATGGTGTAAAGACTGTCAAACCATCACTATGAAAATCAGCGATCAACAGTAGCTTCTCCAGTGACTTTTATGGACAGCTAATTTATGGCTTCATGACTAATGTTGATCTAATCGTAATCTTGACTCGTCATAACTCTGTGGGGAGGAGACCATGAAGTAAAACTAATCTGTAAACCATGATCAGGTACCGAACTCTTCCCACAGCAGGTCAGATAGATGACTACGTTCTAATTAACAATCCAAACTGGTTCTGTTGGTGCGAGTCACGCCTGTGTCCTACAGAGAGACACCTGTGTCCTACAGACATACCCGTGTCCTACAGAGACACACTTGTGTCCTACAGACATACCTGTGTCCTACAGACATACCTGTGTCCTACAGAGAGACACCTGTGTTCTACAGAGACACACCTGTGTCCTACAGAGAGACACCTGTGTCCTGCAGAGAGACACACTTGTGTCCTACAGACATACCCGTGTCCTACAGAGACACACTTGTGTCCTACAGACATACCTGTGTCCTACAGAGACACACTTGTGTCCTACAGATATACCTGTGTCCTACAGAGAGACACCTGTGTCCTACAGAGACACACTTGTGTCCTACAGCGAGACTCACCTGTGTCCTACAGAGACTCACCTGTGTCCTACAGATATACCTGTGTCCTACAGAGACTCACCTGTGTCCTACAGATATACCTGTGTCCTACAGAGAGACACCTGTGTCCTACAGACATACCTGTGTCCTACAGAGACTCACCTGTGTCCTACAGATATACCTTTGTCCTACAGAGAGACACCTGTGTCCTACAGACATACCTGTGTCCTACAGAGACACACCTGTGTCCTACAGACATACCTGTGTCCTACAGAGACACACCTGTGTCCTACAGACATACCTGTGTCCTACAGAGACACACTTGTGTCCTACAGACATACCCGTGTCCTACAGAGACACACTTGTGTCCTACAGACATACCTGTGTCCTACAGAGACACACTTGTGTCCTACAGATATACCTGTGTCCTACAGAGAGACACCTGTGTCCTACAGAGACACACTTGTGTCCTACAGCGAGACTCACCTGTGTCCTACAGAGACTCACCTGTGTCCTACAGATATACCTGTGTCCTACAGAGACTCACCTGTGTCCTACAGATATACCTGTGTCCTACAGAGAGACACCTGTGTCCTACAGACATACCTGTGTCCTACAGAGACTCACCTGTGTCCTACAGATATACCTTTGTCCTACAGAGAGACACCTGTGTCCTACAGACATACCTGTGTCCTACAGAGACACACCTGTGTCCTACAGACATACCTGTGTCCTACAGAGACACACCTGTGTCCTACAGACATACCTGTGTCCTACAGACATACCTGTGTCCTACAGAGACTCACCTGTGTCCTACAGACACACCTGTGTCCTACAGACATACCTGTGTCCTACAGAGACTCACCTGTGTCCTACAGATATACCTGTGTCCTACAGATACACAACTGTGTCCTACAGAGTCACATCTGTGTCAAACAGAGACACACCTGTGTCTGTTTACCTAAATAACTGAAGAAAATGAAAAATTTTCTGTGGTTTCAGTTCCAGTAGAAAATGAACTGACTCGTTTCCATCATTTTAGTCCCTCTAGTCGTATGGATGTTCTTTGTTCAACACGTTTCTTTGTTAGGATTAAAGTCATGAATGGGACACATACTGTGATCTGACAGAAGATGATGATGGTGAAGATGGTGAACTAGTTTTACGTGTTTCCTCCTTTAGCGACACTTTGTCCCCACATTTCTTACAAACTGGGTATCTGTCCTCCAGGATTGATCCTGGTTGGTTTTTCTGAGATCCAAAGTCGTCCCATGTTACTGGTTTAACTTTGTAGGGGGATGCAGGTCAGTGATATCTGTCCTCATTTCTCTCTGCCATTTTCTCTGCTGTGTGTTAGTGGCTCCCATTGTGCTGTCTGACAGACAGTAAAGGAGTGGTGGAAATTCTCTGTTCTTCTTCTTTTGTTAAACCAGTAATAAGCAAATATTCATCAAATGATCACCATCAATTTTATACCATTTTATACCATAGTACACCCTGAAACTGGAAACTGCTGCCTAGTCATTGGCAACCCACCAAAGTCTCCCTTGCTTAACAGGGCAAAGTGGGGTCTGTCTCCGCCTCTGGTTTCCCTGTGCCTGTGTGAACAGGAAGGGAAAAGCTGAGTAGTCTGATTTAGCTCAGCGTCCAAGAGGGCCTTGTGGAGAAAGGCCGGAGTGGGATGCAGCACGTCTCCACCATCGTCTGGCCTGAACCTGCAGAGATCCTCATACTGACAGCCACTGCTGGTTACATCTATCCAATAGCACAGTGACACACCCTCAATGTTAGCCCATAATCTTGCTGTTTATTCAAGCTCCTTTATGTGGACCCTCCACCTCCCCACCACGACCCAGTCTTCACAGATTCACTAACTTCATCATTTCATCAGCCTCAGATGAGTCATCAGCCACCACCACCAGTCATGCTGCTGCTCAGGACAGATGCCCTTCAGATCACAATCTCCTGAGGAGTCTACAGACCAAAGACTTTCTGACGCTATAATGATCACACATCATATGATGGAATAAACAGTTATCTTTACTTCATTCACTTGTCTCTCCTGTCCTTAAAAATGCTACTTAATGTTCAGTCACATGCCTCCACCCTGTCCAACTAATATTAGCCTGTGCATCCAAAGTGGCATGGATGGCACAACCTCAAACCCTGATCAACAAACAGGTCTCAACCAGAGGAGCCTGTACCTAAGAAGATGCTGCATCTGTCGTTTGGTCTCATTTTAACTTCAGTCACGATGAAACCGAACAAAAAACGACCCCAGCTGTAATAGCTCAGCATATTCACAGTACAGACCTGGTCAGAGAGCTCTGTAGGTGGTGTAAAAAACACATACATTATCATTCATTAACCATAATCGAGGTAAAAATGTATAATAATCATGATATTGATTTGGAGTCGTATGATTAGCAGCCAGTTATCTCTGAAGAGTCAGAGTCTGACAGGAGGGTTTATCCCAGATCATTACTGATGTAGGATACTGAAAATGATTTTGCCCTCAGCTGCTAAAACAATCCACCATCATGTTTACATCAAGCATATGGAGGTTTTACTGTCAGGCGAGGAGACGCTGATGATGTGCTGTCATGACACCTACCAGGGAAACAGCTGATCAGCAGATGCAGATCCTAAATGAAACTCTGTGGATGATTTCCTGTGGGAAACTATCTGATCACTTTATAGTCTTATTATCAACACTCTCTATCTCACCAACACTTCATCTGTTCCTTGTTTACCCTGCTGCAGCCAATCACTGTGGAGAAATGATACCATCATCACAAGAACATGTTTATCTTCTGTCACCAGGGGAGTGATTTTTAGCCACAGCTGGTTTCAGGTGATAAATTCACTCCTAGAACAAGCAGAGAAGGAGGAGGAAAGAGAGGGAGGAGGGAATAAGGAGGGGCGTTATCATGGCAGGAGAGGAAGAGGAGCTGAAGGAGGAGGGCTGTCCACTGAAACTCTCCTCTCTGATGAGAGACAGGTTCATTTAACAGCCCTCTTTATGTTTGGGCACCAGGACCAGGATTATCAGCAGAGTCATTCATTTTCCTCTGCATCATCTTAACTTCTGTTTTTCTTTTAGGAATCACATCCTGTGATTCTTCCAGGAATTTTCATGTTTTCACTGATGGTTGTTCTCTGTTGTGCCAACACTGCTCAGTGATTGGTGGCTTAGGTCAAAAACATGTATATTACATGAATCCAAAACTGTTTTATCTCATTTCCTCCTATCAGCTGATCTAATGTAATGACCCTGAACTTTATTTGGCTGAGCGCTGTCAGATCATAGAGTCATTCAAAGCTTTTATGTTGGAATAAATGACTTTAATTTAAAACACACTGTTAAAGGGCTGATTTTCTCACAGGATTTAGCTTGTATTCATAGAAAATGTATGTTTGTCATACAGCATGACATTTTACAGTTTTTAGCTTCATATTTACTAACAATTGTCTTCATCTAAATCTTGCAAAGATTTCTCATTTGTCTCATCTAGCATCTTGTGTCTGTTAGCCAACCTTAAACAGTCACCATGCTAATATTTTTATTTTAGTTAATTAGATCAGAAGTCTAATCTACATAAATAAAGGGCAGTGAATGTTGGCACTAGACTTATGACATGTGGAAACAGGCAACATGAACATAATTCCTTACATGTGTCTTTAGGAGAATTTGTGTGGTTTTAAAGGGATAATCCTTTGAGGTCAGAGAGTTTTCTAAGCCAGCCTGTCATTCATCATCCAGTCCTAATGGTCACCTCAGAGACTGGTTTCCATCTGAACGGTGTTTGGTTGGTTCCTGGTGTCACTCTGACACAAACAGATGTCAACACTTTTCAACCAAAACCCCAGAAACTCCTGGATTATGTTCAAACACTGACAACAATACAGTTTCAATGAAGCCACTGTGTTGATACACAACATTAATGTCAGCGTTAACGCAATGTTACCCAATGCACTGAGGATCAGATCATCATCATCCGATCATCATCATCCCCTCCCACTGCTGCTCAGGATGGGACACATTTTGCTACATTGTACTGTGTATAATTGTATGTGACCAATAAAGCTGATTCTTCTTCTTGTCCCAGCCTTAAATGGTTTGATGTTGGTTTAAATGTGTGAGCAGCTACACACTAAATATGATGACCAAAATGCAGTTTGTTTGAATATATATCGATGATGTAAGGTAAAATACATATCAGTAGTATAAGAGAAACCCTTTGAATAGACTTCACATAGAATTAATTCTAGATCAGCCTCTATGGTGTCTGAAGCTTCATTCTATCACAATTCCTATTTTATAATAATTTAAACAGCTGTGAAAACTGAGAAAACTCTGACAGAGGAAGACACTGATAAATGATTGAAATCTTCAGAACAACTAGGCTGCTGATGGGTCTAATGGTCTTATGGTGAGTCTCACATGAAATCATTTGAGAAGAAAAGATGATGAAAAGAAGAGATGGTTCCTCATGATGAAAGCTGCTCCAGTTAAAGACGTTCTTCAACATCCGAGAGATGATAAATAGACTGTACTTCTATAGAACCTTTCTAGTCTGACTGACCAATCAAAGCTTTACAACACCAGCCAGCATTCACCCATTCACACCAACATTCATACAGTGGTGACATTCAGACCATGCAAGGCTCCACCTGCTCATTAGGAGCAGTAACCATTCACACAAACACTCACACACCAAAGGAACAGATACTGGGAGAGAACTGGGGTTCAGTATCTGCCCAAGGACACTTCAACATGTAGACTGCAGGGGCTGGGGATCGAACCACCGACCTTCTGATAAGTGGACGACTGCTCTACCACTGAGCCACAGCCACAGATGATGATGATGTCATCATAAAACTGGGATGTTTAACCAGAACCACTGCTGCTTGGGTTTTGCTCATTGTTCTGAAACAGCATGGTGGCTGGCTGGGAGGAAACTCAGATTACAGCTCAACAGAACTGGAGGAGGGCAGACAACAATGCAGAAGGACAACTTGTATTTTAAACAGGCTCATAGGTGGCAAAAGAGGCCCATACTGAATGGAGGCTCTGGGTAAAAGTAGAATAGACCTTGTTCATTTGTACAAACTACCAACATGGTTCTGATACAAAGTTTTCCTTCAAGATCCACTAAACCCAGATCAGTCTGAGCTTCATGCAACAGATCAAACTCTCACTGGTGAAACGGGCCTGAGAGCCAGTAAGTGGACCTTTAACCAGCACAAACTAGAATGGCACTCTGTAGAGCACAAACACACACACACACACACACACACACACACACATATATATATATATATATATTTATACACACAGCCCTAGGTCTGTCTCACTTTTCTGACCCCACCACTCCATAAACTCTTGTTTAGCAGTTTTTGTGTTATTGTGCTAAAAAACCCACCAACCAACAGATGGACACAGATGAAAAGATGATGATTATTATTATTACGAGTTAAGGATGTGAACCATGGTCCAGTCTATGTCTGTTGGTTTAAGGAGCAGAACTCAAAAACTGTTCAATACTTTTTCATGAAACTTTATGTACACATCTCCCGTCTACTGGAGAGGTGCCTTTTGGTATTTTGTGAATTTCAAGCATTTTTTTTTTTTTTTACATTGAAAATAGACCTTTTTCACAGACAACAGGGACAGCTTAACTTCTCTTTAAATGTCTTCAGTGAAACACACATGTGGCATGGAACATTTAATTCTAGTTATTACTACTACTATTTGAAGCAGGAGCAGTTGCATTATTCATCAAATTCATATGACTGTTTTAGGATTTCAGTGTAAACAGTGACTGTTCAAATACTGTAAATGGTGATAGATGATAGATGCTAATTAACACTGGAGCCTTTCATAAATCAAATTTCACCTGTAAAAACTATACATTGAAAATGTATTTTCTGACTTAATGCATAAACATTATAAGATATAAGGAGGACTTCTTGTAAGTGTAAAGCATCATAAAATATATAATCTATCGTGCTTATGGAAAAGCTTTAATATCCACTGAGTGACAACTGGACTTGAACTAATTGTGGCTTCAGCTTTGAGCCCTGAGAGGCGTCGACCACAGAGCAGCTGAGATCTCTCTCTTCTGTCTGGACCGCAGCCAAAGGACAGAAAACAAATGTTCCCACCGGGAGAGGAGAGGACTGCAGTTTCTCCTCTTGAAAAATTCCTTTAAGAGAAAGAAGGATTAGTTAATCAGCTGCACCTGTTGCAGACTGGGACTGCTTGGTGGGAACACACACACAAACACACATTTGCACACACATATGCATGTACAAACACAGGCACACACAAGTGCAGACAAGTGAAAAAACACACACATGGGTGCAGAGTTTGGTGGGAACATGTCTGTGTGATTGGTTAGCCTCTGTGGAGCTGGTCCAGGTCAGAGGTGAGTGTTACGTCGTGTTGTGATCGTTGCTCTCACATCTCACCAGAATCAGAGGGACTTTCCTCTGCAGACAAGTCCAGCACTGACTGGCTGATGCTTTCATGATGTCATCTTTCACTGTGCCACAGCACATTTGGAAGATGTTAGCGCTTCAGTCCTGCTGCTTTCAACACTTCCATGACATAGCTCAAAATATTCTAATAGCCTATTTGTGTTTCTGAGAAATACCCATAGACATCCCATTCAAAGCCACTTGAAGACTTCCTGCTTTGGCCCATACTGAAGCTCTATTTAATGCTTTATTTGGGCTCAGGCCACATGACAACAGGCCAGGGGAAGAATGGAGGAGGCATATGAGTTGATGATAACGTCTCCAAACAGTTGTGCGTTTGTTCGTGCTCAGACTGAGGGGCTAATGCGGGGCAACACTTTGCTGCCCCCTATTAATCCAATTATCTGATTGGTCATTGTAGTGTTTCTCTCATGAGATTAACATTCCTCTTCTGTTTGACTTGATTGTCACCATCGATTCTGGTCAGTATATCAGCCACAGACTGCTAGTGTTTGGCCCATAAGACAAACACATATATGAACATCAGCGTTATGTAATTATGTAACGTCTTCTCTATGTTAATGTCAGTATATATATATATATATACACACAATACCAGTCAATAGTTTGGACATACCTTCCCATCCACTTGAATGGGAAACTGTGTCCAAATTTTTGACTGGTACTGTGAGCCTCAAGCTATTCTTTGCTCACTTATGCCACACTGACCGCCTGTTCTTACCATCTAGTTAGATATCATGTATCATCTCTTCAGTTACATAATGCGATGCACAGAAACATGACCACATACAACATGTGACATACAGTTTGAGTGTTAAATATTCTAACCATCTAGAACACAGAACCTTGTAGACATCCAAAGCAACATGTTCCTCCTCACCGGGAGTGTTAACTAGCAGAGATGCTAATGCAGAACATCTGCTCTTGCTCAAGTCCTGCGCTCCACCATACTGGAAACAACATTATGATGTAATTGACCTCACAAAGAAAAGCGTGCGAATGCGGTGTGAGTCCTGCATCTATATCTGGAGAGCTGAGAACTCCAGCCTGTCAGGACAAATGTGGATGATGCTGTTAACGCTAAGCAACAATGCAGCGAGAAACAAGCCCACAGGACTCTTGTTCCTCGTTAGTGTAGCATTAGTGTTAGAGTAGCATTAGTGTTAGTATAGCATTAGTGTTAGTGTAGCGTTAGTGTTAGTGTAGCGTTAGTGTTAGTGTAGCGTTAGTGTTAGAGTAGCGTTAGTGTTAGTGTAGCGTTAGTGTTAGTGTTAGTGTAGCGTCAGTGTCAGTGTAGCGTTAGTGTTAGTGAAGCGATAGTGTTAGTGAAGCGATAGTGTTAGTGTAGCATTAGTGTTAGTGTTAGTGTAGCGTTAGTGAAGCGATAGTGTTAGTGTAGCGTTAGTGTTAGTGTTAGTGTAGCGTTAGTGTTAGTGTAGCATTAGTGTTAGTGTTAGTGTAGCGATAGTGTTAGTGTAGCATTAGTGTTAGTGTTAGTGTAGCGTTAGTGAAGCGATAGTGTTAGTGTAGCGTTAGTGTTAGTGTTAGTGTAGCGTTAGTGTTAGAGTAGCATTAGTGTTAGTATAGCATTAGTGTTAGTGTAGCGTTAGTGTTAGTGTTAGTGTAGCGTTAGTGTTAGTGTAGCGTTAGTGTTAGAGTAGCGTTAGTGTTAGTGTAGCGTTAGTGTTAGTGTTAGTGTAGCGTCAGTGTCAGTGTAGCGTTAGTGTAAGTGTAGTGTTAGTGTTAGTGAAGCGATAGTGTTAGTGTAGCATTAGTGTTAGTGTTAGTGTAGCGTTAGTGAAGCGATAGTGTTAGTGTAGCGTTAGTGTTAGTGTAATGTTAGTGTTAGTGTAGCGTTAGTGTTAGTGTAGTGTTAGTGTTAGTATAAATGTAGTGTAGCGTTAGTGTTAGTGTAGCATGTGTGTTAGTGTAGCGTTAGTGTTAGTGTTAGTGTAGCATGTGTGTTAGTGTAGCGTTAGTGTTAGTGTTAGTGTAGCGTTAGTGTTAGTGTAGCGTTAGTGTAGTGTTAGTGTAGCCTAAGTGTTAGTGTAGCGTTAGTGTTAGTGTAGTGTTAGTGTTGGTGTAGCGTTAGCATTTGTGTAGTGTTAGTGTAGCATTAGTGTTAGTGTAGCATTTGTGTTAGTGTTAGTGTAGCGTTAGTGTTAATGTAGTGTTAGTGTAGCGTTAGTGTTAGTGTAACGTTAGCGTTAGTGTTAGTGTAGTGTTAGTGTTAGTGAAGCGTTAGTGTTAGTGTAGCGTTAGTGTTAGTAAAGTGTTATTGTAGCGTTAGTGTAAAGTTGGTGTTAGTGTTAGTGTAGCGTTAGTGTAGTGTAGCATTAGTGTTAGTGTTAGTGTAGCGTTAGTGTTAGTGTAGCATTAGTGATAGTGTAGCGTTAGTGTAGTGTTATGGTGAGTGTAGTGTTAGTGTAGCGTTAGTGTAGTGTAGTGTTAGTGTAGCGTTAGTGTTAGTGTAGTGTTATTGTTAGTGTAGTGTAGCGTTATTGTAGTGTAGTGTTAGTGTTAGTGTAGTGTAATTGTTAGTGTTAGTGTTAGTGTAGTGTAGTCTAGTGTAGCGTTAGTGTAGTGTTAGTGGAGCGTCAGTGTTAGTGTAGTTTAGCGTTAGTGTAGTGTTATTGTTAGTGTAGTGTTAGTGTTAGTATAGCGTCAGTGTTAGTGTAGTGTTAGTGTAGCGTTAGTGTTAGTGTAGTGTTAGTGTAGCGTTAGTGTAAGTGTAGTGTTAGTTTATTTGTTAGTGTAGCTTTAGTGTTAGTGTAGTGTTAGTGTAGCGTTAGTGTTTGTGTTAGTGTTTGTGTTAGTGTTAGTGTAGTGTAGCGTTAGCGTTAGTGTTATTGTTAGTGTAGCGTTAGTGTTAGTGTAGCGTTAGTGTTATGGTTAGTGTGGCGTTAGTGTTAGTGTAGCGTTAGTGTAGAGTTAGTGTTAGTGTAGTGTTAGTGTTAGTGTAGCGTTAGTGTTTGTGTAGTGTTAGTGTAGCATGTGTGTTAGTGTTAGTGTAGCATTATTGTTAGTGTAGCGTTAGTGTAGTGATAGTGTTAGTGTAGCGTTAGTGTTTGTGTAGTGTTAGTGTAGCATGTGTGTTAGTGTTAGTGTAGCATTATTGTTAGTGTAGCGTTAGTGTAGTGATAGTGTTAGTGTAGCGTTAGTGTTAGTTTAGTGTTAGTGTAGCGTTAGTGTTAGTGTAACGTTAGCGTTAGTGTTAGTGTAGTGTTAGTGTTAGTGTAGCGTTAGTGTTAGTGTAGCGTTATTGTTAGTGTAGCGTTAGTGTAGTGATAGTGTTAGTGTAGCGTTAGTGTTAGTTTAGTGTTAGTGTAGCGTTAGTGTAACGTTAGCGTTAGTGTTAGTGTAGCGTTATTGTTAGTGTAGCGTTAGTGTAGTGTTAGTGTTAGTGTAGCGTTAGTGTTAGTGTAGCGTTAGTGTAGTGTAGCGTTAGTGTTAGTGTAGTGTTAGTATAGCGTCAGTGTTAGTATAGTGTTAGTGTAGCGTTAGTGTTAGTGTAGCGTTAGTGTAGTGTTAGTGTTACTGTAGCCTAAGTGTTAGTGTAGCATTAGTGTTAGTGTAACGTTAGCGTTAGTGTTAGTGTAGTGTTAGTGTTAGTATAGCATTAGTGTTAGTGTATCGTTGGCGTTAGTGTTAGTGTAGTGTTAGTGTTAGTGTAGCTTTAGTGTTAGTGTAGTGTTAGTGTAACGTTAGCGTTAGTGTAGTGTTAGTGTTAGTGTAGCGTTAGTGTTAGTGTAGCGTTAGTGTAGTGTAGCGTTAGTGTTAGTGTAGTGTTAGTGTAGCGTTAGTGTTAGTATAGTGTTAGTGTAGCGTTAGTGTTAGTGTAGCATTAGTGTTAGTGTAGCGTTAGTGTTAGTGTAGTGTTAGTGTAGCGTTAGCATTTATGTAGTGTTAGTGTAGCATTAGTGTTAGTGTAGCGTTAGTGTTTGTGTAGCCTAAGTGTCAGTGTAGCATTAGTGTTAGTGCAGCGTTAGTGTTAGTGTAATGTTAGTGTTAGTGTTAGTGTAGCGTTAGCGTTTGTGTAGTGTTAGTGTAGCATTAGTGTTAGTGTAGCATGTGTGTTAGTGTTAGTGAAGCGATAGTGTTAGTGTAGCATTAGTGTTAGTGAAATGTTTGTGTTAGTGTAGCGTTAGTGTTAGTGTAGCATGTGTGTTAGTGTAGCGTTAGTGTTAGTGTTAATGTAGCGTTAGTGTAGTGTTAGTGTTAGTGTAGCCTAAGTGTTGGTGTAGCATTAGTGTTAGTGTAGCGTTAGTGTTAGTGTACTGTTAGTGTTAGTGTAGCGTTAGCGTTTGTTTAGTGTTAGTGTTAGTGTAGCGTTAGCGTTTGTTTAGTGTTAGTGTAGCATTAGTGTTAGTGCAGCGTTAGTGTTAGTGTAGTGTTAGTGTTACTGTAGCGTTAGCGTTTGTGTAGTGTTAGTGTAGCATTAGTGTTAGTGTAGCATATGTGTTAGTGTTAGTGTAGCGTTAGTGTTAGAGTAGCATTCGTGTTAGTGTAGCGTTAGTCTTAGTGTAGCGTCAGTGTCAGTGTAGCCTTAGTGTAAGTGTAGTGTTAGTGTTAGTGAAGCGATAGTGTTAGTGTAGCATTAGTGTTAGTGTAATGTTTGTCTTAGTGTAGCGTTAGTGTTAGTGTAGCATGTGTGTTAGTGTAGCGTTAGTGTTAGTGTAGCGTCAGTGTCAGTGTAGTCTTAGTGTAAGTGTAGTGTTAGTGTTAGTGAAGCGATAGTGTTAGTGTAGCATTAGTGTTAGTGAAATGTTTGTGTTAGTGTAGCGTTAGTGTTAGTGTAGCATGTGTGTTAGTGTAGCGTTAGTGTTAGTGTTAATGTAGCGTTAGTGTAGTGTTAGTGTTAGTGTAGCCTAAGTGTTAGTGTAGCATTAGTGTTAGTGCAGCGTTAGTGTTAGTGTAGTGTTAGTGTTACTGTAGCGTTAGCGTTTGTGTAGTGTTAGTGTAGCATTAGTGTTAGTGTAGCATATGTGTTAGTGTTAGTGTAGCGTTAGTGTTAGAGTAGCATTAGTGTTAGTGTAGCGTTAGTCTTAGTGTAGCGTCAGTGTCAGTGTAGCCTTAGTGTAAGTGTAGTGTTAGTGTTAGTGAAGCGATAGTGTTAGTATAGCATTAGTGTTAGTGTAATGTTTGTGTTAGTGTAGCGTTAGTGTTAGTGTAGTGTTAGTGTAAGTGTAGTTTAGCGTTAGTGTTAGTGTAGCATCTGTGTTAGTGTATCGTTAGTGTTAGTGTTAATGTAGCGTTAGTGTAGTGTAAGTGTTAGTGTAGACTAAGTGTTGGTGTAGCATTAGTGTTAGTGTAGTGTTAGTGTTAGTGTAGCGTTAGTGTAGTTTTAGTGTTAGTGTAGCCTAAGTGTTAGTGTAGCATTAGTGTTAGTGTAGCGTTAGTGTTAGTGTAGTGTTAGTGTTAGTGTAGCGTTAGCGTTTGTTTAGTGTTAGTGTAGCATTAGTGTTAGTTTAGCGTTAGTGTAGTGTTAGTGTTAGTGTAGCGTTAGTGTTAGTAAAGTGTTAGTGTAGCGTTGGTGTTAGTGTTAGTGTAACGTTAGTGTAGTGTAGCGTTAATGTTAGTGTAGTTTTAGTATAGCGTAAGTGTTAGTATAGTGTTAGTGTAGCATTAGTGTTAGTGTAACATTAGCATTAGTGTTAGTGTAGTGTTAGTGTTATTGTAGCGTTAGCATTTGTGTAGTGTTAGTGTAGCATTAGTGTTAGTATAGCATGTGTGTTAGTGTTAGTGTAGCGTTATTGTTAGTGTAGCGTCAGTCTTAGTTTAGTGTTAGTGTAGCGTTAGTGTTAGTGTAACGTTAGCGTTAGTGTAAGTGTAGTGTTAGTGTTAGTGTAGCATTAGTGTTAGTAAAGTTTTAGTGTAGTGTTAGTGTAGCGTTGGTGTTAGTGTTAGTGTAGCGTTAGTGTTAGTGTAGCGTTAGTGATAATGTAGCGTTAGTGTAGTGTTAATGTGAGTGTAGTGTTAGTGTAGCGTTAGTGTAGTGTTAGTGTAGCGTTAGTGTTAGTGTAGTGTTAGTGTAGCGTTAGTGTAGCATTAGTGTTAGTGTAGCGTTAGTGTTAGTGTAGCGTTTGTGTTAGTGTAGCGTTAGTGATAGTATAGTGTTAGTGAAGCATTAGTGTTAGTGTAACATTATTATTAGTGTTAGTGTAGTGTTAGTGTTATTGTAGCGTTAGCGTTTGTGTAGTGTTAGTGAAGCATTAGTGTTAGTATAGCATGTGTGTTAGTGTTAGTGTAGCGTTATTGTTAGTGTAGCGTCAGTCTTAGTTTAGTGTTAGTGTAACGTTAGCGTAAGTGTAGTGTTAGTGTTAGTGTAGCGTTAGTGTTAGTAAAGTTTTAGTGTAGTGTTAGTGTAGCGTTGGTGTTAGTGTTAGTGTAGCGTTAGTGTTAGTGTAGCGTTAGTGATAATGTAGCGTTAGTGTAGTGTTAATGTGAGTGTAGTGTTAGTGTAGCGTTAGTGTAGTGTTAGTGTAGTGTTAGTGTTAGTGTAGTGTTAGTGTTAGTGTAGCGTTTGTGTAGCATTAGTGTTAGTGTAGCGTTAGTGTTAGTGTAGCGTTTGTGTTAGTGTAGCGTTAGTGATAGTATAGTGTTAGTGAAGCGTTAGTGTTAGTGTAACGTTAGCGTTAGTGTTAGTGTAGTGTTAGTGTTAGAATAGTGTTAGTGAAGCGTTAGTGTTAGTGGAGGGTTAGTATAAGTGTAGCGTTAGTGTTAGTGTAGTGTCATTGTTAGTGCAGTGTTAGTGAAGCGTTAGTGTTAGTGGAGGGTTAGTGTAAGTGTAGCGTTAGTGTTAGTGTAGTGTTATTGTTAGTGTAGTGTTATTGTTAGTGTTAGTGTAGCGTTAGTGTTAGTGTAGTGTTAGTGTTATTGTAGTGTTAGCGTTTGTGTAGTGTTAGTGTTAATGTAGCGTTAGTGTAGTGTTAGTGTTAGTGTAGCCTAAGTGTTGGTGTAGCATTAGTGTTAGTGTAGCATTAGTGTTAGTGTAGTGTTAGTGTTAGTGTAGTGTTAGCGTTTGTTTGGTGTTAGTGTAGCATTAGTGTTAGTGTAGCGTTAGTGTAGTGTTAGTGTTAGTGTAGCCTAAGTGTTAGTGTAGCATTAGTGTTAGTGCAGCGTTAGTGTTAGTGTTACTGTAGCGTTAGCGTTTGTGTAGTGTTAGTGTTATTGTAGCGTTAGCGTTTGTGTAGTGTTAGTGTAGCATTAGTGTTAGTATAGCATGTGTGTTAGTGTTAGTGTCGCGTTATTGTTAGTGTAGCGTCAGTCTTAGTTTAGTGTTAGTGTAGCGTTAGTGTTAGTGTAACGTTAGCGTTAGTGTAAGTGTAGTGTTAGTGTTAGTGTAGCGTTAGTGTTAGTAAAGTTTTAGTGTAGTGTTAGTGTAGCGTTGGTGTTAGTGTTAGTGTAGCGTTAGTGTTAGTGTAGCGTTAGTGATAATGTAGCGTTAGTGTAGTGTTAATGTGAGTGTAGTGTTAGTGTAGCGTTAGTGTAGTGTTAGTGTAGCGTTAGTGTTAGTGTAGCGTTAGTGTAGCGTTAGTGTAGCATTAGTGTTAGTGTAGCGTTAGTGTTAGTGTGGCGTTTGTGTTAGTGTAGCGTTAGTGATAGTATAGTGTTAGTGAAGCATTAGTGTTAGTGTAACATTATTATTAGTGTTAGTGTAGTGTTAGTGTTATTGTAGCGTTAGCGTTTGTGTAGTGTTAGTGAAGCATTAGTGTTAGTATAGCATGTGTGTTAATGTTAGTGTAGCGTTATTGTTAGTGTAGCGTCAGTCTTAGTTTAGTGTTAGTGTAACGTTAGCGTTAGTGTAAGTGTAGTGTTAGTGTTAGTGTAGCGTTAGTGTTAGTAAAGTTTTAGTGTAGTGTTAGTGTAGCGTTGGTGTTAGTGTTAGTGTAGCGTTAGTGTTAGTGTAGCGTTAGTGATAATGTAGCGTTAGTGTAGTGTTAATGTGAGTGTAGTGTTAGTGTAGCGTTAGTGTAGTGTTAGTGTAGTGTTAGTGTTAGTGTAGTGTTAGTGTTAGTGTAGCGTTTGTGTAGCATTAGTGTTAGTGTAGCGTTAGTGTTAGTGTAGCGTTTGTGTTAGTGTAGCGTTAGTGATAGTATAGTGTTATTGAAGCGTTAGTGTTAGTGTAACGTTAGCGTTAGTGTTAGTGTAGTGTTAGTGTTAGTGTAGTGTTAGTGTAAGTGTAGTTTAGCGTTAGTGTTAGTGTAGCATGTGTGTTAGTGTAGCGTTAGTGTTAGTGTTAATGTAGCGTTAGTGTAGTGTAAGTGTTAGTGTAGCCTAAGTGTTGGTGTAGCATTAGTGTTAGTGTAGTGTTAGTGTTAGTGTAGCGTTAGTGTAGTGTTAGTGTTAGTGTAGCCTAAGTCTTAGTGTAGCATTAGTGTTAGTGTAGCGTTAGCGTTAGTGTTAGTGTAGTGTTAGTGTTAGTATAGTGTTAGTGAAGCGTTAGTGTTAGTGGAGGGTTAGTATAAGTGTAGCGTTAGTGTTAGTGTAGTGTCATTGTTAGTGCAGTGTTAGTGAAGCGTTAGTGTTAGTGGAGGGTTAGTGTAAGTGTAGCGTTAGTGTTAGTGTAGTGTTATTGTTAGTGTAGTGTTATTGTTAGTGTTAGTGTAGCGTTAGTGTTAGTGTAGTGTTAGTGTTATTGTAGTGTTAGCGTTTGTGTAGTGTTAGTGTTAATGTAGCGTTAGTGTAGTGTTAGTGTTAGTGTAGCCTAAGTGTTGGTGTAGCATTAGTGTTAGTGTAGCATTAGTGTTAGTGTAGTGTTAGTGTTAGTGTAGTGTTAGCGTTTGTTTGGTGTTAGTGTAGCATTAGTGTTAGTGTAGCGTTAGTGTAGTGTTAGTGTTAGTGTAGCCTAAGTGTTAGTGTAGCATTAGTGTTAGTGCAGCGTTAGTGTTAGTGTTACTGTAGCGTTAGCGTTTGTGTAGTGTTAGTGTAGGATTAGTGTTAGTGTAGCTTATGTGTTAGTGTTAGTGTAGCGTTAGTGTTAGAGTAGCATCAGTGTTAGTGTAGTGTTAGTCTTAGTGTAGCGTCAGTGTCAGTGTAGCCTTAGTGTAAGTGTAGTGTTAGTGTTAGTGAAGCGATAGTGTTAGTGTAGCATTAGTGTTAGTGTAATGTTTGTGTTAGTGTAGCGTTAGTGTTAGTGTAGTGTTAGTGTAAGTGTAGTTTAGCGTTAGTGTTAGTGTAGCATGTGTGTTAGTGTAGCGTTAGTGTTAGTGTTAATGTAGCGTTAGTGTAGTGTAAGTGTTAGTGTAGCCTAAGTGTTGGTGTAGCATTAGTGTTAGTGTAGTGTTAGTGTTAGTGTAGCGTTAGTGTAGTGTTAGTGTTAGTGTAGCCTAAGTCTTAGTGTAGCATTAGTGTTAGTGTAGCGTTAGCGTTAGTCTTAGTGTAGCGTCAGTGTCAGTGTAGCCTTAGTGTAAGTGTAGTGTTAGTGTTAGTGAAGCGATAGTGTTAGTGTAGCATTAGTGTTAGTGTAATGTTTGTGTTAGTGTAGCGTTAGTGTTAGTGTAGTGTTAGTGTAAGTGTAGTTTAGCGTTAGTGTTAGTGTAGCATGTGTGTTAGTGTAGCGTTAGTGTTAGTGTTAATGTAGCGTTAGTGTAGTGTAAGTGTTAGTGTAGCCTAAGTGTTGGTGTAGCATTAGTGTTAGTGTAGTGTTAGTGTTAGTGTAGCGTTAGTGTAGTGTTAGTGTTAGTGTAGCCTAAGTCTTAGTGTAGCATTAGTGTTAGTGTAGCGTTAGCGTTAGTGTTAGTGTAGTGTTAGTGTTAGTATAGTGTTAGTGAAGCGTTAGTGTAAGTGGAGGGTTAGTATAAGTGTAGCGTTAGTGTTAGTGTAGTGTCATTGTTAGTGTAGTGTTAGTGAAGCGTTAGTGTTAGTGGAGGGTTAGTGTAAGTGTAGCGTTAGTGTTAGTGTAGTGTTATTGTTAGTGTAGTGTTATTGTTAGTGTTAGTGTAGCGTTAGTGTTAGTGTAGTGTTAGTGTCGCGTTAGTGTTAGTATAGTGTTAGTGTAGCGTTAGTATAGTGTTAGTGTTAGTGCAGCCTAAGTGTTAGTGTAGCATTAGTGTTAGCGTAACATTAGCATTAGTGTTAGTGTAGTGTTAGTGTTATTGTAGTGTTAGCGTTTGTGTAGTGTTAGTGTTAATGTAGCGTTAGTGTAGTGTTAGTGTTAGTGTAGCCTAAGTGTTGGTGTAGCATTAGTGTTAGTGTAGCGTTAGTGTTAGTGTAGTGTAGTGTTAGTGTAGTGTTAGCGTTTGTTTGGTGTTAGTGTAGCATTAGTGTTAGTGTAGCGTTAGTGTAGTGTTAGTGTAGCCTAAGTGTTAGTATAGCAGTAGTGCTAGTGTAGCGTTAGTGTTAGTGTAGCGTTAGTGTAGTGTTAGTAATAGTATAGTGTTAGTGTAGCGTTAGTGTAGTGTTAGTGTTAGTGTAGTCTTAGTGTAGTGTAGCGTTAGTGTAGTGTTAGTGTTAGTGTAGTGTTAGTGTAGCGTTATTGTAAAGTTAGTGTAGCGTTAGTGCTAGTGTAGCGTTAGTGTTAGTATAGTGTTAGTGAAGCGTTAGTGTTAGTGTTAGTGTTAGTGTAGTGTTAGTGTAGCGTTAGTGTTAGTGTAGTGTTAGTGTCAGTGTAGCCTTAGTGTAAGTGTAGCGTTAGTGTTAGTGTAGCATTAGTGTTAGTGTAGCGTTAGTGTTAGTGTTAATGTAGCGTTAGCGTTTGTTTAGTGTTAGTGTTAGTAAAGTGTTAGTGTAGCGTTAGTGTAGCGTTGGTGTTAGTGTTAGTGTAGCGTTAGTGTAGTGTAGCGTTAGTGTTACTTTAGTGTTAGTATAGCGTTAGTCTTAGTATAGTGTTAGTGTAGTGTTGGTGAAGTGTTAGTTTTAGTGTAGGGTTAGTGTTAGTGTAGTGTTATTGTTAGTGTAGTGTTATTGTTAGTGTAGTGTAGCGTTAGTGTAGTGTTAGTGTTAGTGTAGTGTTAGTATTAGTGTAGCGTTAGTGTAGTGTCAGTGTAGCGTTAGTGTAGTGTCAGTGTAGCGTTAGTGTTGGTGTAGTGTTAGTGAAGTGTTAGTTTTAGTGTAGGGTTAGTGTAATTGTAGCGTTAGTGTTAGTAAAGTTTTAGTGTAGTGTTAGTGTAGCGTTGGTGTTAGTGTTAGTGTAGCGTTAGTGTTAGTGTAGCGTTAGTGATAATGTAGCGTTAGTGTAGTGTTAATGTGAGTGTAGTGTTAGTGTAGCGTTAGTGTAGTGTTAGTGTAGTGTTAGTGTTAGTGTAGTGTTAGTGTAGCGTTTGTGTAGCATTAGTGTTAGTGTAGCGTTAGTGTTAGTGTAGCGTTTGTGTTAGTGTAGCGTTAGTGATAGTATAGTGTTAGTGAAGCGTTAGTGTTAGTGTAACGTTAGCGTTAGTGTTAGTGTAGTGTTAGTGTTAGTATAGTGTTAGTGAAGCGTTAGTGTTAGTGGAGGGTTAGTATAAGTGTAGCGTTAGTGTTAGTGTAGTGTCATTGTTAGTGCAGTGTTAGTGAAGCGTTAGTGTTAGTGGAGGGTTAGTGTAAGTGTAGCGTTATTGTTAGTGTAGTGTTATTGTTAGTGTTAGTGTAGCGTTAGTGTTAGTGTAGTGTTAGTGTTATTGTAGTGTTAGCGTTTGTGTAGTGTTAGTGTTAATGTAGCGTTAGTGTAGTGTTAGTGTTAGTGTAGCCTAAGTGTTGGTGTAGCATTAGTGTTAGTGTAGCATTAGTGTTAGTGTAGTGTTAGTGTTAGTGTAGTGTTAGCGTTTGTTTGGTGTTAGTGTAGCATTAGTGTTAGTGTAGCGTTAGTGTAGTGTTAGTGTTAGTGTAGCCTAAGTGTTAGTGTAGCATTAGTGTTAGTGCAGCGTTAGTGTTAGTGTTACTGTAGCGTTAGCGTTTGTGTAGTGTTAGTGTTATTGTAGCGTTAGCGTTTGTGTAGTGTTAGTGTAGCATTAGTGTTAGTATAGCATGTGTGTTAGTGTTAGTGTCGCGTTATTGTTAGTGTAGCGTCAGTCTTAGTTTAGTGTTAGTGTAGCGTTAGTGTTAGTGTAACGTTAGCGTTAGTGTAAGTGTAGTGTTAGTGTTAGTGTAGCGTTAGTGTTAGTAAAGTTTTAGTGTAGTGTTAGTGTAGCGTTGGTGTTAGTGTTAGTGTAGCGTTAGTGTTAGTGTAGCGTTAGTGATAATGTAGCGTTAGTGTAGTGTTAATGTGAGTGTAGTGTTAGTGTAGCGTTAGTGTAGTGTTAGTGTAGCGTTAGTGTTAGTGTAGTGTTAGTGTAGCGTTAGTGTAGCATTAGTGTTAGTGTAGCGTTAGTGTTAGTGTAGCGTTTGTGTTAGTGTAGCGTTAGTGATAGTATAGTGTTAGTGAAGCATTAGTGTTAGTGTAACATTATTATTAGTGTTAGTGTAGTGTTAGTGTTATTGTAGCGTTAGCGTTTGTGTAGTGTTAGTGAAGCATTAGTGTTAGTATAGCATGTGTGTTAATGTTAGTGTAGCGTTATTGTTAGTGTAGCGTCAGTCTTAGTTTAGTGTTAGTGTAACGTTAGCGTTAGTGTAAGTGTAGTGTTAGTGTTAGTGTAGCGTTAGTGTTAGTAAAGTTTTAGTGTAGTGTTAGTGTAGCGTTGGTGTTAGTGTTAGTGTAGCGTTAGTGTTAGTGTAGCGTTAGTGATAATGTAGCGTTAGTGTAGTGTTAATGTGAGTGTAGTGTTAGTGTAGCGTTAGTGTAGTGTTAGTGTTAGTGTAGTGTTAGTGTTAGTGTAGCGTTTGTGTAGCATTAGTGTTAGTGTAGCGTTAGTGTTAGTGTAGCGTTTGTGTTAGTGTAGCGTTAGTGATAGTATAGTGTTAGTGAAGCGTTAGTGTTAGTGTAACGTTAGCGTTAGTGTTAGTGTAGTGTTAGTGTTAGTGTAGTGTTAGTGTAAGTGTAGTTTAGCGTTAGTGTTAGTGTAGCATGTGTGTTAGTGTAGCGTTAGTGTTAGTGTTAATGTAGCGTTAGTGTAGTGTAAGTGTTAGTGTAGCCTAAGTGTTGGTGTAGCATTAGTGTTAGTGTAGTGTTAGTGTTAGTGTAGCGTTAGTGTAGTGTTAGTGTTAGTGTAGCCTAAGTCTTAGTGTAGCATTAGTGTTAGTGTAGCGTTAGCGTTAGTGTTAGTGTAGTGTTAGTGTTAGTATAGTGTTAGTGAAGCGTTAGTGTTAGTGGAGGGTTAGTATAAGTGTAGCGTTAGTGTTAGTGTAGTGTCATTGTTAGTGCAGTGTTAGTGAAGCGTTAGTGTTAGTGGAGGGTTAGTGTAAGTGTAGCGTTAGTGTTAGTGTAGTGTTATTGTTAGTGTAGTGTTATTGTTAGTGTTAGTGTAGCGTTAGTGTTAGTGTAGTGTTAGTGTTATTGTAGTGTTAGCGTTTGTGTAGTGTTAGTGTTAATGTAGCGTTAGTGTAGTGTTAGTGTTAGTGTAGCCTAAGTGTTGGTGTAGCATTAGTGTTAGTGTAGCATTAGTGTTAGTGTAGTGTTGGTGTTAGTGTAGTGTTAGCGTTTGTTTGGTGTTAGTGTAGCATTAGTGTTAGTGTAGCGTTAGTGTAGTGTTAGTGTTAGTGTAGCCTAAGTGTTAGTGTAGCATTAGTGTTAGTGCAGCGTTAGTGTTAGTGTTACTGTAGCGTTAGCGTTTGTGTAGTGTTAGTGTAGGATTAGTGTTAGTGTAGCATATGTGTTAGTGTTAGTGTAGCGTTAGTGTTAGAGTAGCATCAGTGTTAGTGTAGTGTTAGTCTTAGTGTAGCGTCAGTGTCAGTGTAGCCTTAGTGTAAGTGTAGTGTTAGTGTTAGTGAAGCGATAGTGTTAGTGTAGCATTAGTGTTAGTGTAATGTTTGTGTTAGTGTAGCGTTAGTGTTAGTGTAGTGTTAGTGTAAGTGTAGTTTAGCGTTAGTGTTAGTGTAGCATGTGTGTTAGTGTAGCGTTAGTGTTAGTGTTAATGTAGCGTTAGTGTAGTGTAAGTGTTAGTGTAGCCTAAGTGTTGGTGTAGCATTAGTGTTAGTGTAGTGTTAGTGTTAGTGTAGCGTTAGTGTAGTGTTAGTGTTAGTGTAGCCTAAGTCTTAGTGTAGCATTAGTGTTAGTGTAGCGTTAGCGTTAGTCTTAGTGTAGCGTCAGTGTCAGTGTAGCCTTAGTGTAAGTGTAGTGTTAGTGTTAGTGAAGCGATAGTGTTAGTGTAGCATTAGTGTTAGTGTAATGTTTGTGTTAGTGTAGCGTTAGTGTTAGTGTAGTGTTAGTGTAAGTGTAGTTTAGCGTTAGTGTTAGTGTAGCATGTGTGTTAGTGTAGCGTTAGTGTTAGTGTTAATGTAGCGTTAGTGTAGTGTAAGTGTTAGTGTAGCCTAAGTGTTGGTGTAGCATTAGTGTTAGTGTAGTGTTAGTGTTAGTGTAGCGTTAGTGTAGTGTTAGTGTTAGTGTAGCCTAAGTCTTAGTGTAGCATTAGTGTTAGTGTAGCGTTAGCGTTAGTGTTAGTGTAGTGTTAGTGTTAGTATAGTGTTAGTGAAGCGTTAGTGTAAGTGGAGGGTTAGTATAAGTGTAGCGTTAGTGTTAGTGTAGTGTCATTGTTAGTGTAGTGTTAGTGAAGCGTTAGTGTTAGTGGAGGGTTAGTGTAAGTGTAGCGTTAGTGTTAGTGTAGTGTTATTGTTAGTGTAGTGTTATTGTTAGTGTTAGTGTAGCGTTAGTGTTAGTGTAGTGTTAGTGTCGCGTTAGTGTTAGTATAGTGTTAGTGTAGCGTTAGTATAGTGTTAGTGTTACTGCAGCCTAAGTGTTAGTGTAGCATTAGTGTTAGCGTAACATTAGCATTAGTGTTAGTGTAGTGTTAGTGTTATTGTAGTGTTAGCGTTTGTGTAGTGTTAGTGTTAATGTAGCGTTAGTGTAGTGTTAGTGTTAGTGTAGCCTAAGTGTTGGTGTAGCATTAGTGTTAGTGTAGCGTTAGTGTTAGTGTAGTGTAGTGTTAGTGTAGTGTTAGCGTTTGTTTGGTGTTAGTGTAGCATTAGTGTTAGTGTAGCGTTAGTGTAGTGTTAGTGTAGCCTAAGTGTTAGTATAGCAGTAGTGCTAGTGTAGCGTTAGTGTTAGTGTAGCGTTAGTGTAGTGTTAGTAATAGTATAGTGTTAGTGTAGCGTTAGTGTAGTGTTAGTGTTAGTGTAGTCTTAGTGTAGTGTAGCGTTAGTGTAGTGTTAGTGTTAGTGTAGCGTTATTGTAAAGTTAGTGTAGCGTTAGTGCTAGTGTAGCGTTAGTGTTAGTATAGTGTTAGTGAAGCGTTAGTGTTAGTGTTAGTGTTAGTGTAGTGTTAGTGTAGCGTTAGTGTTAGTGTAGTGTTAGTGTCAGTGTAGCCTTAGTGTAAGTGTAGCGTTAGTGTTAGTGTAGCATTAGTGTTAGTGTAGCGTTAGTGTTAGTGTTAATGTAGCGTTAGCGTTTGTTTAGTGTTAGTGTTAGTAAAGTGTTAGTGTAGCGTTAGTGTAGCGTTGGTGTTAGTGTTAGTGTAGCGTTAGTGTAGTGTAGCGTTAGTGTTACTTTAGTGTTAGTATAGCGTTAGTCTTAGTATAGTGTTAGTGTAGTGTTGGTGAAGTGTTAGTTTTAGTGTAGGGTTAGTGTTAGTGTAGTGTTATTGTTAGTGTAGTGTTATTGTTAGTGTAGTGTAGCGTTAGTGTAGTGTTAGTGTTAGTGTAGTGTTAGTATTAGTGTAGCGTTAGTGTAGTGTCAGTGTAGCGTTAGTGTAGTGTCAGTGTAGCGTTAGTGTTGGTGTAGTGTTAGTGAAGTGTTAGTTTTAGTGTAGGGTTAGTGTAATTGTAGCGTTAGTGTTAGTGTAGCGTTATTGTTAGTGTAGTGTTAGTGAAGTGTTAGTTTTAGTGTAGGGTTAGTGTAAGTGTAGCGTTAGTGTTAGTGTAGTGTTATTGTTAGTGTAGTGTTATTGTTAGTGTAGTGTAGCGTTAGTGTTAGTGTAGTGTTAGTGTAGTGTTATTGTTAGTGTAGTGTTATTGTTAGTGTAGTGTAGCGTTAGTGTAGTGTAGTGTTAGTGTTAGTGTAGTGTTATTGTTAGTGTAGTGTTATTGTTAGTGTAGTGTAGCGTTAGTGTAGTGTAGTGTTAGTGTTAGTGTAGTGTTAGTGTTAGTGTAGCGTTAGTGTTAGTGTAGTTTAGCGTTAGTGTAGTGTAATTGTTAGTGTAGCGTTAGTGTAGTGTTATTGTTAGTGTAGCGTCAGTGTTAGTGTAGTGTTAGTGTAGCGTTAGTGTTAGTGTTGCGTTAGTGTAAGTGTAGTGTTAGTGTTATTGATAGTGTAGCTTTAGTGTTAGTGTAGTGTTAGTGTAGCGTTAGTGTTAGTGTAGCGTTAGTGTTAGTGTAGTGTGGCGTTAGTGTTAGTGTAGTGTTAGTGTTATTGTTAGTGTAGCGTCAGTGTTAGTGTAGCGTTAGTGTTAGTGTTATTGTTAGTGTAGCGTTAATGTTAGTGTAGTGTTAGTGTAGCGTTAGTTTAGCGCAGGGGTCACCAACACGGTGCCCGCGGGCACCAGGTCGCCCCCAAGGACTTAATGAGTTGCCTGCAGGCCTGCTCTAAAAATAGCACAACTTACTAGTGAGCCGCGTCTAAAATTTTATTTTATTCTGTTGCTATTCTTTTATAATCACACTTGCATTTATATAGATTTAAAAAATGACAATAACTTAAAAATATGTTCATTAAGATAAGATAAGATAAGATAAGATATCCCTTTATTAGTCCCACAGTGGGGAAATTTACATTATTGCAGCAGCACAGTGTACAAAAAACACAGCAGGAGGAGGGGAAATAATATTTTAAAAAATACAATCCAATAAAGGAGGGGGGTAAAGTGTCTCAAAAATATTTCACAATACTATTACAAAGTGTCTCAGTATTTCACACAAGTACTACAAATTGTTTGGTCTACTGGGAGCAGTGCTGATTGTACAGTCTAACAGCTGCAGGAAGGAAAGACTTGTAATACAGTCAAGTGAGACTGCCGATGTCCTCCCCATGAGAATCACAGAGTTCCTGCCACACAGTTGTATCAAAACAGTCCTTCAAGGCCTCGTCGGCCTTGTCGGACCATCTCTTCACTGTGCGGGACACAGCTGGTTGCCTGTGTACGAGAGGTTTGTACAAGGGCAGGAGATGAACCAGGTTGTGGTCTGATCTTCCCAGGGGAGGTAGGGTTGATGAGGTGTATGCCTCCTTGGTGTTGGCATACAGTAAATCCAGTGTTTTATTGTCTCTGGTGCAGCATGTGACATACTGGGTGAAGGTGGGCAGAGTGGAAGATGGAGCGACGTGATTAAAGTCCCCTGATATAAGAAGGAGGGCCTGTGGATGCTGAGTCTGCAGCCTGCCTGTGACAGAGTGGAGGACATCACAGGCTGCTTCAGCGTTAGCAGAGGGGGGGATATACGCAGCTACCGCGATAACATGCGTGAATTCCCGCGGCAGGTAATAAGGTCTCATGCTAACGGCTAATAGTTCAATGTCCTTACAGCAGAGTTGTTCTTTAATAGTGATGTGCCCAGAGTTACACCATCTATCATTCACAAACACTGCTAGCCCTCCTCCTTTCCTCTTACCACTCTCCCTCGTCCTGTCCGCGCGCAACAGCTTGAAGCTGTCCAGCGCTGCAGCCGTGTCCGAAATTATCGTAGTCAGCCATGTTTCCGTAAACATCATGATGCTGCATTCCCGGTATTCCCTCTGGTGCCGGGTCAGCGCCGCTAATTCGTCCATCTTTTTGGGGAGAGATCTCACATTCCCCATGATGATGGACGGGAGGACTGGTCGATATCTCCTCCTTCTAGCACGACGCTCGGCTCCGGCACGGGTCCCCTGTCTCCTCCGCTTCACTTCTCGGGGAACATCGGGTCTCTCGTGGGGCAGCACCGTTATGTTACGGAGCGCTAACAGCTGATCCCTACTGTAAACAATAGGGCCATGGCAGCGCACGAGGTCCCCAGACACGGTCATGGTCAGGAAAAAGCAGAAACAAACAAACAGCAGAAGGCCAAAGCAAAAATCGACTGCTTGGCCTCCATAGTGCAAAGAGCACCATTCAAGACAGAGAGGGAAAATTTTTTAAAAAGTTAAAAAGACACAACAGGAAGGAAAAAGCTCAAGGGTGAGCGGGAGCTACTGCAACAGGCTGCCACTAGTGGCAGTTTATATGAAGTTTAGATAAGTTTAGGTGAACTCTGACCTACTCTAGTTCAAAGGTCTGTATTGTGCGCGTGACAAAACCAGTGGTGGAGAGTAAGCTAGCGGCGCAGCAAAGATGAGCGCTGAATGCAGGTTCTTACCCCAAAAACATGGCAGAAAAAAGGAAGAAAAAATATCACTTTCACAACGAATGGGAGGAGGAGTTCTTTTTTACGTCTGTGAAAGAAACCTGTGTGTGTCTCATTTGCGGGTTGACTGTGGCGACGGCAAAGCGGCACAATGTTGAGAGACACTTCACGACGTGTCACAAAAGCTACCATGCTAACTACCTACCGGGAAGCTCACTACGGGCAGAAAAAGCCAGTGAGCTAAAGGCAGCTTTGGGTAAGCAACAGTCTTTTTTCACGAGGCCGGCGAAGAAGTCACAAAAAGCAACTGAAGCCTCGTTTAGAGCTACACATTTTCTGATCAAGAAGAAGAAGGCATTTTCTGATGGAGAAGTTGTCAAAGAAGCAATGATGATAATCGCTAACACTGTACTTAAAGAAGAGAAAAATGGAACCGATCTAATCTCCACCCTCCCCATGTGTGTCATTCATTTCCAACCCTTTCATGAATGTGGACACAACATGCTTTGCTGAGAAACTAAGTGCAACATTCAACTTGGATGCTGGACAGGTGGACATGGAAATCATAACGCTGCAAAGTGACCTACACCTCAAAGCCTACCAGACTGCACCAAACTTTTGGTGCCTTGTTGACACAGAGAAGTACAGTGGTGTATGCACAGCAGCTATGAAGGTTGCCAGCCTGTTTGGTTCAACCTATCTCTGTGAATCAGCGTTTTCTGACATGAACTTCATCAAGAACAAACACAGAACACGCCTCACTGATGCACATCTGAAAGACTCACTCACAGTTGCAGTGTCAAGTTACACACCAGATTACAGTACACTGGTGAACAGCATGCAATGCCAGTCTTCCCACTAACAAAGAAACAAATACCAAATGTTGTCAGTGGCAACATGGCAGTGCCATGGCAAAGTTTAATTATAATAAAGAATTGTGTTCAATTTAAAAGGGTGTTCATGACATGTAACAGTTATAATTTTGTTAAAAATGCTGCAGATTTGGTCATTAGTTCAAAATGTGACACCATTTATTTAAAAATATGTAAGTTGATTTTTCTTTAACATTACATTATTGATAACGTTTTGAAACATGGTGCAATATAGTTCATGATTTGTTAAGGTTTGTCAGTGGCTAGTGAAAATGGGACATTTTTCCTATGAAATGTGGTGATGTAAGTGATCATCTGACAATTTAACAATTACTGAGATTAAAGAGATAAAGTGCTGAATATTGATCTGTTTCCCACCTTGATTTCATTGTTGATAATTATTGTGAGAAATGATTAATATGATCAGTGTCTTCTCATAGAGGAATATCATTAATCATTATTGATGATGTATAACTAATGGCATACTGAGCAAATTTGTTATTTCAGGTGAGAGTATCAAACTGGTAGCCCTTTGTATGACTCGGTACCCATGAAGTAGCTCTCAGTTTCAAAAAGGTTGGTGACCCCTGGTTTAGCGTTAGTGTTAGTGTAGCGTTAGTGTAGTGTTAGAGTAGCGTTAGTGTTAGTGTAGTGTTAGTGTTAGTGTAGTGTTAGTGTAGTGTTAGTGTTAGTGTAGTGTTAGAGTAGCGTTAGTGTTAGTGTAGTGTTAGAGTAGCGTTAGTGTTAGTGTAGTGTTAGTGTTAGTGTAGTGTTAGTGTAGCGTTAGTTTAGCGTTAGTGTTAGTGTAGTATTAGTGTTAGTGTTAGCGTAGCGTTAGTGTTAGTGTAGTGTTAGTGTAGCGTTAGTGTAAGTGTAATGTTAGTGTAGTGTTAGTGTAGCGTTTGTGTTACCGGTTCAGATCTTTAAGGAGAGTGAGATGAGGAGAGAAGGGGAGGGAGGTGGAGGAAGGGGATTTTGGGTTGCTGGCTTTGGGTGTGGTGGTCAGATGATGGTGTGCAGCAGTAAAGTCAGCGAGGCGTTTCGGCTGTTAGTGTTGGCCAACATGCTGTGTGGTTACTAATGTGGTGGGTCTGGCCTAGTGGGGAGATTTTCTTTCTCTCTTCCCATCCTTCATTCACTTCCCTCACTCTGACATACAAATACACACGTCCTCCACTGCCGTCATACATGGTGAACATGGCACATACACACAAACCAGGGCGAGGAACTGGAAGATGAAGCCACATCACTCTTTAAGGTGAATTTGCCAGACTCACTTTAGTAATTAGCGTCAAATATATGTGTATTTAATGTTATTCTGTGGATAGTTTAGACATTAAACATTATGCTTTATACTCAAACACTGGAAGTCATACATCATGGAGGTTTTAGCTGTCACAGCATCGCTGCTGTTTTCCATCACTGAGTTAATGATGCTGCAGACAGCCCATAATTTGTTATATATGCACCCTAACATGAATTAGATTTTAGTGAGTAAAAGGAATCCAAGAAATGTGTTTCCTCTGCCAGGAGGTCATGTTTTTATTTATTGACTGGATTGATAGGATGGAGAATGGTCCAGAAAGAACCCAGTAAACTCTGGTGCTGGTCTGGATGAAGGGTTAGATCAGCTCTGCTAACATTAAAGCTGCTTTGTTTTCTGAGACACAACACAGGAATGGTGAACTTTAACAGTGACGGTGTTGGCAAAAAGACACATAATGCATACAGCCCAAATCTAATATGAGTATAGCTCCCTATGGTAGCTCTGCTGTAGTTCAGTTTCCTCCAGTGTGAATTTGTAAATCTATGCTTTCATAGTAATTTCCCCAACACTGCAGAAAACTGCCTAAAGAATCAGAGATACATGTTTTTAACATAGATTCAACTTTGATGATTCATGTAAAAACTTCATTTAAGGTCCTAAAAACGTCACAGCCCTGCAGAGGTGAGACGGTTCTCTGGGATTTCTATTAATAATAATAATAATAATAATGATACCTTTATTAGTCCCACATGGGGAAATTCTTTCTCTGCATTTGACCCATCCCTGAGGAGCAGTGGGCTGCCACTACACGCAGCGCCCGGGGAGCAAATTGGGGTTCAGTATCTTGCTCAAGGATACTTCAACTTGTGGACTTGCAGGGGCTGAGGATCGAACCACCGACCTTTTGTTCCGTGAACGACCGCTCTACCCCCTGAGCCACAGCCGCCCCGTATTATATTATCTAGTCATTTTATTCACATAAACATGTTGTCTAGTCCAGGTTTAGATAAACATCCTGAAACATGACTCATGTCTGTGAACACTGGTGATCATTTCTTTATGATGAGCATCATAATCTATCAGAAGTCATTATCACAGTCCTACTACACAGCTGCATAAACCCACATCCACCCTCATTTTCACTCTATTCTTCTCCTCTGCACCTGGACTGTGATTGACAGCAGAGGGGTGGGTCCATCCTGGTGACAGCAGCGGTGACCTCACAGTGGTGACCTAACAGTGGAGGCGGCTTATACTTCCAGATGTGAGGCTGGTGGAGGTTTTCACGGCTGTATGGGGATGGAGGCCTGGACGACGTCCTGAAACAACCTGGTGGTTCTGGTGACAACTAGAAAATAAACTGTAACAAGAGCTGAAGACAAGTGAGTCAACTGGTGCTGTACTGGAACAGTCCAGAGTGTTCAGGTGGAGTACAGCCTTTAACCTAATACTTATAACACATACTTATATCACATATACTTATGACATATACTTAATCACATATACTTATAACATATACTTTATCACATACACTTATGACATATACTTAATCACATATACTTATGACATATACTTATAACATATACTTTATCACATACACTTATAACATATACTTATAACATATACTTTATCACATACACTTATAACATACACTTATAACATATACTTATAACATATACTTATAACACATACTTATATCACATATACTTATAACATATACTTTATCACATACACTTATGACATATACTTAATCACATACACTTATGACATATACTTAATCACATACACTTATGACATATACTTAATCACATATACTTATGACATATACTTATAACATATACTTTATCACATACACTTATGACATATACTTAATCACATATACTTATGACATATACTTATAACATATACTTTATCACATACACTTATAACATATACTTATAACATATACTTTATAACATATACCTATAACATCTACTTATAACATCTACTTTATAACATATACTTTATAACATATACTTTATAACATATACTTTATAACATATACTTGTAACATATACTTTATAACATATATTCATAACATATACTTATAACATATACTTTATAACATATACTAATAACATATACTTATAACGCATACTTTATCACATATACTTATAACATATACTTTATCACATATACTTATAACATATACTTTATAACATATACCTATAACATATAGTTATAACATATACTTATAACATATACTTTATAACATATACTTTATAACATATACTTTATAACATATACTTATAACATATACTTTATAACATATACTTTGTAACATATACTAATAACATATACTTATAACACATACTTTATCACATATACTTATAACATATACTTTATCACATATACTTATAACATATACTTTATAACATATACCTATAACATATACTTAAAACATATACTTATAACATATACTTTATAACATATACTTTATAACATATACTTATAACATATACTTTATAACATATACTTATAACAAATACTTTATAACATATACTTATAACATATACTTATAACATATACTTTATAAAATATACTTTTAACATATACTTGTAACATATACTTATAACATATACTTGTACATATACTTATAACATACCATTTATAATATATACTTTATAACACATACTTATAACATATACTTATAACATATACTTTATAACATATATTCATAACATATACTTATAACATATACTTTATAACATATACTTTATACATTTACTTATAACATATACTTACAACATATATTTATAACATATATTTTATGGGGGTGGATCCTATCCCAGTATACACTGTAGTAATATGTTATCTTTCAGTGTCATTTTTCTAGGTGGAAGTTTTACTCTGCACAATGTTTCGTGGGAAAAGTCTTAATAATTCCAAACCAGACGTCACTCAGAGAACAAACTTCAGCTTCGTCATGATGTCATCACACCTAAAACTAACAGTCCTCTGATAGGCTGACCCTCATCATGTGGCTCCTGGACCATAAAAACCTGCCCCTAGAATAGAGTAGAAAATAGTTATTCTAGAAAAACGAGATTTCACTAATGGTGGTTTTCTTCAGAATCTAGATCAGGGGTGGCTGTGGCTCAAGGAGGTAGAGGAGAGGATAGAGAGGTAGAGGATGAAAGGTCGGTGGGGCTGGGGATCGTCTACACGTCGAAGTATCCTTGAGATACTGAACCCCAATCTGCTCCCTGGGCGCCGTAAAGGCAGCCCACTGCTGCTCAGGATGGGTCAAATGCAGAGAAAGAAAGGGACATAAAGTATAGCTTAGCTTAGCTTAGCTTAAATGGTAAATGGAATGTACTTATATGGACCCTGTCTTGTCTGACTGACCACTCAAATCTTTACAACACAAGCCAGCATTCACCCATTCACACACGTTCATACCATGTAAGGAACCACCTGCTCATCAGCCATTCACACAATCACTCACACACCAGTGCAACAGCCACTGGGAGCAGACACTTTGACATGTAGACTACAGCCTCCCAATACCTGGATCCAGATCAGACTCTGATGTATGTTGGATCTTATGGGGATGTCTTTGTGTCGTTTAGTTAGAAGATAAAATCTTCTCACAAGAATCCTATAAAAACACTGGATCCAGGTGATGATCTGGATCAGCACAAGAATCTGGTGGATTGTTCCTTGGACCATATCCTAACTACCCAAATCATTTATCTGTGAGTAATCCTGCAAACAGACAAACAAACCAGCGCTGGCAAAAACGTCCCCTCATTGGTGGATGATGTTCCCTGTCCAGTGATTGGTGAAGACATGTAGGTTGTTATAGGTTGAATTCACTAGAGCTGATTGGGAGGTAAATGTTTATTATTCTCTCCCAGAGTGAATATTTGGTTCATTAGCTGTCGTTTTGTTTCGGGGCTTTTGAACAGAGACTGATGTGTGTTTTTAATATGGGGGTGTAAAACGTTCATGTTTCTAATTCAGTGCCGTGTGGGTGAGATATGGACCACACTGTATTTAGACAGCTGACTTAATGTAGACCTCATCTCTCATGACATCATGTCATGAGAGATGAGGTCAGAGAGATGAAGCTCTGTGTTCTTTCCTGTGCGACATGTTTGCAGCTTAGGTCTGACAGATAATTAGTGATTTTAACCTTTGACATGTTGACTTGAACCTATCACCATAGTTATAACTGCAGCTTTAGTTTAAATGAATTCAGTCACTGCAAACACTGACAAGAATCTCCATTTGGAGAGGTTGGAGCGGAGGATTTCTGGGATGATGGTGTTGAACGCCGAGCTGAAGTCCACAAACAGGATCCTTGTCCCTGAGGAGTCAAGGTGTTCAGGATGTAGAGGTTTCCCATCTTGACTGCATCATCCACTGATCTGTTTGCCCTGTAGCCAAACTGCAGGGGGTCCAGGACCTGTGGTGTCCTTCAGGTGGGTCAACTATAGTCTTTTAAAGGATTTCATGACCACAGACATCGGGTCAACAGGAACTGTAGTCCTTTAATCCTGTGATAGACGGTTTTAGTTAATCTGTTAGTTTAGATTTGATATTTTCCCAGCCACATCTTTAATGCTTCCTACACCCTCAGCTCACAGCGCCTCTGAACCTCCATCTATCCTCATAGAGTGGCTGCAGACTCTCATACTGTTTCCTTTGTCTCCCATCTGTACATAAAAGATCTGAGCCTAAAAAGATCTTTCACGCTGTGAGATGCTTGTGAGATCTTTGTGAGATGCTAATGTGGTTCAATCATGGCTAAACGTGGATCTCTGACACGATGACATCATCACCCTAAAAGCAATATAATGGTGCACTTAAAGAAACACTGCAGACAGTTATGTGTCCAGAGCTGGACGACGTTTTCCTCTCTCCTCTGTGGCCTTTTGTCAGCTACAGGTTGACTCTATTAGCAACGACTGTTCTCTAATCTATGGACATTCTGTGTGGTTTGTAACCAAAGTCAGATTCAGCATATTCATGAAAAATGAAAATAACAATGGATGGAAAGGAAACTGTAATAAACAGCTCTGAGTGTGTCTTAGAGGGATTTGAAGTGTTAAGTTTTGATGACCTGCTGGTCTGATCACTAATGGCTGGTGTTACGTTACACACATGCAGAATGCAGAGCACATTGTATTCTAGTGCGTTCTTGTCATGTACAGCGTAGAGTCAGTGATGACATAACAATATTAGCATTATATGGTCCCCTCGTGGGAAATGTTAGCCCTCCAGTTAACATCTCAGAAAAACATTTACACAAGGTTTCATTGAATATCAGGTGACGAGAGGATTTCAGTCAAGGTGGGCTCATTATGAAGAAAAACATACCAGATGGCTGAGTCAGCTAAAAAAAGCTGCGCTCACATTGTTTTCTACATTTCAAAGAGAGAATCTGAGTCCATGAATTCGTCACCATCCACATATGGTGATGTCTTCATTAGATTACAGGAATAAAAAGGCCAACATAGAACCTATTCTGTGTTCCATTTCCAACTAAAACAAACGAACTACTAACAAATGTCTCAATTATTCAGAATAATGAAATTAACATTTCAGGCTGTGTCATGTAAACACATCATGGAGGAATAGTCAGTAATCTGTGACTTTAAACTACTTGTAACATGTTGGTATCCTCCCACACCTGTGTCTGTTTGTTGGTTGGTGGATTACTAACAGTAAGTAACAGGGTTACTATAAACCTTCTGGTTGGATGTCCACACAGCTTGGTGGGTCAGGGTCGAGGAGAAAACTCATTAGAGTCTGGTGTGCATCCGGGCAGGTCCAGGATGTTTTCCCTTTACTTTAAAAATGTGAGCTGGGAAGTCTTTTTTCTTTTTTACACACACTTACACAAAAACTACTGAACTGGTTTCCACAGAGCTTTGTGGACAGGTGGAGTCAGGGAATCTAGATGGACAGGCCTGGACTGGTGTCTGGTTCTGGTTTTTCCTGTTGATTCGGGTATTTTCATAAGCTTGTTATTAGTGAGAGGAATTATGCACAATGAAATACAAAGAAAATTATGTTTTTTGTCACCAACTAATAAGAGCACAATATTTGTAAACATTTTGTTTCCTCTTGTGATTGTGGTTCATTGATAATGTCTTTTTGTGGTTTACAAAGTTGTCTGTGTAGGCTAGCATGAAAGCCATTAGCTCAATTTCATTTCAGTCATGTTTATGAGTATGTTGAATTCCTTGGTGAAGTTGTCTTCGCTGCAGGAAGAGATACTGGAATCATAAGGATGCCCACCAGTCCACTGTGACTCTGACAAGTTTTGACTCATACATGGTAACGAGACTCACCTTTCTAGTCGGACCAACCACTCAGTAACCAGCATTCAGCCATTCACACATTCATTCTGTGGTGACAGAGGCTACCATGCAAGGAGCCCAAAGCTAAAACGAGTTCACACACAGCTGATGAAGAATAATGAGATGAATGATTTCATCTGGATCTTTGATGAATTCCCTGCATGGTGCACCAGTAGTGATGCGCTTTACATCAACCACATACTGGTCTTCTCTAGGGTAGTGACTATGGTTTGAATTTCCAGGGTCAAGATTTCAAAGTTTATCTCATATTATTAGGATATTATGAAGCTATAATGTTCTGTTCTGTCAGGACACCAGAAGGATGTAATGTTAGTCTTTCTATCTGTTTTTTTTTCTTCACCTATTATGGTGTATTCATGGTGAAGCTCACACTTTATGTAAATGAAACGTTTGAACCATCAGATGAAGATGACATACTCTCTTTGTAAAAGATTTACACTCATCTTGCTGAGTTCTGTCTGTCAGTAATGAACAGGTCATTGATGAGATCTGTGTCTGTACTGGAATAGATTTGAGTCTATCAGGGTCAGTGAGTCAGTGAATAGGTAATGATGTGATTCTAACTGCTGCTGACACGTTACATGACAGTTACACAACACAGTTATGACACCGTATGCTCAGGATGAAACATACCAGACCCTCTCAGCAGACCAGGAACCAGACTAAACATCTTGAGGCCCATGTTGCCTCGTTATCCACAGAGTAGTTCACCCTGTCGCCAAACTATAGTGGGCCCAGCTGTGTGTTGTTTTACCTTTTTAATATATTCAGGCAACCCGGTATCGTTCCAGTGTGTAACAGACCCGCTGTGAAAATATGCAACATCTGGATGGACTTTAAAATAAAGCTTTCTGAGAAACATCTAAGCAGAAGGTCACCGTTTGGTCTGCTTTAGTCAGGTAGGCACCAAAACCCACAGTACACACTTATGTAAGGTGTGTTTCCACACGGGACCAGACCCTGGTGGCCTGGGTCAGAGTCCTGTGTTTGAACCATCCATCCACGTGAACCTCCTCCAAACGTTAACATAACGTTATCCTGCAGCAGGAGCTGGACTTCAGTCACACACCTCTGCCACTGGTGTGATATCCTCTGGCGTCACAATAATAATAAGTGACCCAACAACAACTGATGGGAACATTAACAGATCCTAATGCAGAGCTGACAAGGGGAGTATACTCAGAATGTATAGCTGTTTGCTAAGTAATGCATGAAATGTATGCTAGCTCGCTCACATTCTGAAAGGAATTTCGCATGCTAGGAGGAGCCATTGTATCCGTCTAGGATCACCGATTAGCAGCCCTCCGCTAGGTCAAATCAGACCGTGAAACAAACACAACCTACGGCCAATGAAGCCACCAGTTCATCTCTACTGCATGTTTCTGGTGGTGGGAGGAGGCTGGAGAACCCAGAGAGAACCCACACAGGCACGGGGAGAACATGCAAACTCCACACAGAGAAGTCCTCAGGTGGATCTGAACCCATGAAAACATGTTTTTGCAAAAACGTTAACATTTTCTACTTGGTTCCATAAAAACGTGAACTAAACTGTGGTTCTCTCTGGATATATATAAATATAAGTGGATGCAGCACCTCATCTTCTCTTACTAAGAACAGGATTTTATTGGATGATGAGGTCATCAGAGGAAACCTGACCAAACATTTCAGCTCTTGTTTTTCCCTCTTCGGTGAGGAGGGATGGAGGGACCCTGGAAGCTCTCACACAGAGGGAGTGTTCAGTCATAACCTGCAGATTCATGGAGCCAGTGAATTAGAACCTGGAGATGTTTCCAGCTGTTTAGAAGAGTGTGCGATTCTGTGAGACAGGGTGACATGAGCTGACCTGTTCCTGCTCTGTGCTACAGTCTGGTGACTCTGGGCAAAGACAAGGAGAAGAGCAAAGTGTTTAAAACCACAGACAAATATTTTCCTTTGCTATGACATCGCCAGGCGCCGGATTGTTTTCCCTCGGAAGCTGTGAGTAAGTGGGCAGGTGAGTACATGCATGTGTGAACAGCTGATGTCCTGCACATACTGTAGCCCCCCAAACCCCCTATCCCCTCAGACAGACGGTATCTGTTAGCAGACCCAGCCCTGCTCTCTGCCAGGGCTGCAGTCATCTACCCCACGGTGGGTTACCATGGTACTGAGATACACTGACAGAAACAGTGCTGTTGTCCCTACGTAGCCTGCTCCGTCTACTGTTTGCACATTCCTCATAGAACAGGGAATTAACTGAGTCAATACTGAGGAGAGGAACACAAAACACTGATCACATCTCGTCTCACTGAGCTGTATTTGGTTTAAACTTCAAACCAAGGCAGGTCTTTGCCAAACAATACTCTTTTTACAGTTTTACTAGCGTTACGTAATGTTGCACCAGGGGATAAATATACAGTACAGGTATTCTTTTTACAGAGTTCACCTTTGATTTAATGTAGTAGTAGTTAGTAAGGTAGTGCTCAAATACATGCACATTAATTTTCCTGTGTGGTGCAGGAAAGTCATTAACTTTGTAACTGACATCAAAATGAGCACAATCTGACTTTATGGCACAATCCAACCACAAACAGCTTTGTAGAACTCTTTGTTAACTGAAGGCTACAGATTGTCTGTTGTATTCACTCAGGTTTTCAGTGTCACATCAACATTATTTACAGGTCTGTAGTTTTTCTGCCAATCCTGGACATTACATCTAGATATAATAAAACTTTTTGCCTGTTAAGTTTTTAAGTTCAATGTAGATGCAACATTGACCACAAAAGGCAACCAGAGACTGGGAGTTGTGTCGCGTCCCGTGTGTGTTTAGGTTTAGGGCCCTGACACACCAGGAAGTGTCGGGCTGTCAGGAAGCATTAAACAATTAAACGTATCTGATACCAAAGCTGAGTTGAGTCGAGAAGAGCCGGTACCATGTGGTAAAAACATGGCTTCTGATTGGTTGTTCGGGCTAAATGCAAATCAGTGCAAAAAAGTCTGCAGCCAAGACGAGGCACAGAGAGGTCGCATCTCATTTTTCATTCATCGCTCCCACACATGAATATTTTCAGAACAACACGTTCATCAGGAAAAAAGCAACTGAAGACCAACCAAAGAATTCAGACTATAGAGAGGTACTTCCTCTCAGGCAGGCGCACAATATATGTTGGCTGTTTGTGGTGTGAAACTTTTTGTCCCAGTCCCAGGAGACATGAGGGTCACCATCAGGTCCGTCATGTTGGTTTGGTCTGTCTGGGGCTTTAGACAAAAGCATTTAAATTTAATTAATTAATGCTGGAATATTTGGTTACCTTATAGAAAGTTAACCTTTCCTTACATAATTAAATTTTTAATTTTTTCAATATTTTAAAGCAGCATTAATTGTTTTCTTTTTGGCCACAAAAACCCAAACAGCAGCCAAAAAGTTAAAATCACATAAAAGCAGACGTAGCATTATGAGTCAATAAACAATCAGCCATACACACATCCAGCAAACACAGAGCCAGAGTCCTGTTTCTGTTTAAATCTCCTTCTAACACTGTTCTGTTCTCCACCACCTCTTAGGAGAAATAACGTCTGCTCATAATTATTTTACTAAACGCTCTGCTGTGCTCAGGTTGGTCACTAACCTTGTCTGGCTCTGGAAACATACATGAAAGTGACCCATTATACATGGCCATTCTGTTCATTTCCTTATAGAAATGTATTAATATGTGCAGCATTAATTAAAACAACCATCTACTCCTACCTTAGCCAAAAGATTTGCTTATTATGTTGCTAAAAACACAATCCAGACATCAGCATCATGTTTCCTTCAGAGAACATCTGTCTGTTTGCTGCGATGCTTTCCTCAGGAATCCTGCTGAGAAGGAAAATGTCACATAAATCATAGAATATGCACCAAAACAAAAAATCTGTCATTTATTAGTGTCCTGTGGCGTACATAGATCTGGTCCTTGCTGTGAATTCCTCTAAGCAGAAACAGCTCTTTGTTCTTCATGTATCAGGCCTGGGAGCCAAAACAGGTTTGGACCAAAGAGGAGAACAGTTTAAGGCTGAGTGACGGAAAAACATGGTGGAATAAACTACAAAACACTCACTCATTTTTCTAAATGACCTCAGACGTAACTTGGTCTTCCTTTATTTCTTAGTGGTTAACATTCATGCCAGTATCAGTATATCTGAGATCAGCTGATATCAGCTGAAACCTCTACATCATAGACATTAAAGCTGCACTGATTTCTTACTGTATGGAGGATGATAACGAGGTGTAGGATATATAGGTGTGTCTTCATAATGATGTCACCTGACTCTGCAGGTCCCCTCAGCTCTTCAGCTCAGGGCTTTGGCAGCTCTGCTGTTTGGGTTCCGTCTCACTGCTCCCATCAGTCTGGTTTTCCAGCAGCAGCTTTCAGCAGACGTCTGTGATGGATGGACTGTGGAGATTTTTCTCAGGGTTTACTGGAGACCAAAAGGACCAGCAAAGACATTTGATTCCAGATCAGTGGTAATGTTCTGTGTCTGCTTGATGTGATAAAGGTTTTTGGTCACATGTTAACCACCACAACTTTAGAGAGCTGCAGTAAGTCAATATTATTGCTCCCAAGTGGCCAAAAAAGTCAATTAGACCTAAGTATGATGTTAGGAAACCACATAATGTCAAGAGACTCCATTTTCAAAATATGTAAGTATTGGGGGTCCAAAATTTAATGTACATAACATAAAATATACAGCCTCCATCCTGTTTTATTAATAATTTATTTATCACCAGAATGAGATAAATGTCATCTTCAGGATTTAATGAACATGATGTGAATGTCAGTGTCTGTCATTAACCATGTTTCCACTGTCATATAATACACATTTAGAAAAGGTTCATGGAAATTAAATAATTCAAAAAATGTTTTCCAATGAGTTTTAATGTTAGGTTGAGGTAATTTTTACCATCTTCTTAAAATGAATGAACATCTCATAACTGATGAGGAGGAGCTGTTTCGCTGCCTTTACTCTCCAGATGCATTCCATCATCTCCTCGTAGGTGACCATGGCTAAAGGGGCTGTGTTCAAGGTAATCTCCTCTGTGTGACATGGTCTATGATGCCATCCTCCATGAAACTACTGTTTTGTAGTTACAGTTGATGGACATATAAGTCTACCTAAGATCACCTTTCAGATCTTTTAACTATATGTTTGATCTGAATGAAGGCTTTTATTCATCGGTAATTTGAATCTTAACCTTTCAGATAAAAGCTGAGCTGAAGTACTGTGTCAGCAGAAGAGCACTAATTTAACACAAAACTCCATCGTTTACTGGTTTTAATTACAGTCCAATGGTTTTGGAGAGGAGGAGACTTCTGCTGATAAATCTGCAGATAATAAAAACCCTTGGAATGAAGAAAACTGCATCCTAACCTATGAACAAGAGGAGCACTGAGAATCAAACAGCTAACGTTAGCAATTGCTAATGACTTCCTGTATCCGCCAAAAAGAGACCCTGATGAAACTGCTCAGGTCTAGACATTAACGTTGGACTGGGACCAGTAAACACCTTAGGGATTCATTCCACAGTTTATCTGTGTGATGACCAATGGTTGAACAGGACGGATGAAAAAAACCTGACATACTGGACACTATAGAGGGGAACTGTGAGGTAAAGGATGCTGTCTAGGACATAACTTAACTACTACTGATGGTTCCATCGAGGTCTGCAGTGTGGTTCTATCCCAGCCTTTAACTCTGTCTGTGTGGAGGTTACATAAACCCACGATGATAAATCCTAATGCTGCGTTCACGCCAAACGCGACGCAATTTTTCACGCGGCGCGGATACATACAAAGTCAATGGGAAGGTGCGAGTAGAGGCAAATTCATGCCGGGCGACACAAAGCGAGAAAATAGCTTGACCCTGTGACACGAAAGCCTATCAGTACTGAGATCCTCCACACGTCTGGATATCCTTAGGATGTTAATGCAGGAGTGAAAGACCAGCTGGTCGTAGCTGTATGTAGATGCCCAGAGCTGGCTCTGCCTCCGGATACTGTTGTGAACCCAGACACAGCAACGTATCTGTTACTCCACAACACACAGCACCTGTTGTGTTTACTACAGTCATGGTTGATGACGGGAGTATACGGCGGATACGAACGTTGTTGATATTGGTCACGTTACTCGAGTAAGTAAACTCAAATGATCCCACGGTGACATTACCTCCAGGAAAGCAAGTACTGTAAACCTGTGGGTATCTTCTCCAAAGGAGAAGGGCATGTCATTAGCGTGACTCGCGCGAGGGAAGCGATTAATCCCATGTTGACATTCATGCGAATAGAGCGACGCAAAAATTCGCTTCATGTTCGGTTTTAACGCAGCATTAGTGTCTTCAGGGGTTAAAGTGGACTGGAACGGTTCAGAACGGCGTTCTGATCCCAGTTTCAATCTCTCGTTTGTTTTTTAACGTGGTGCCCGCGTTAAAAAACAAACCGAGTGCCCGAATGATCCTAGGAGCTGTGTTGTCTGGGGCAATTTGCCCCTTATAGGGTCTCCCATGGCAAATTGGTCCTAGGTGACAGGCCAGACTAAGAGTGGTTCATTGTACCCTGTACCATGAAATATAAGAACAGGATCCAGATTACCTCGCCCGGATCGAGGATACCGGGGCCCCACCCTGGAGCCAGGACTGGGGGAGGGGCTCATCGGCGAGTGCCAGGTGGTCGGACCTTCACCCATGGGACCCAACCGGGCACAGCCCGAAGGAGCCACATGGGTCCGTCCTCTAGTGGGCCCACCACCCGCAGGAGGAATCATAGGGTTCCGGTGCAATGTTGATTGGGTGGCAGACAAAGGCGGAGGCCCTGCCGGACCAATCCCCAGCTGCCAAAACTGGCTTTGGGGACATGGAATGTCACCTCTCTGGCGGGGAAAGAACCCGAGCTGGTGCGCGAGGTTGAGAGACCGGCTAGATATAGTGGGGCTCACCTCAACACATGGCACGGGTTCTGGAACCAAGCTCCTCGAGAGGGGTTGGACTCTATTCCAAGCTGGTGTTGCCCATGGTGAGAGGCGTCGAGCAGGTGTGGGTCTACTCGTAGGCCCCCGGCTGATGTGCCTGTACGTTGGGGTTTTCCCCAGTGAACGAGAGGGTTGCTTCCCTGCGCCTTTGGGTCGGGGGACGGGCTCTGACTGTCATTTGTGCTTATGCACTGAATTGCAGTTTGGAGTATCCAGCCTTCTTGGAGTCCTTGGATGGGGTGTTGCAGGGGGCCCCTACTGGGGACTCTGTAGTTCTTCTGAGGGATTTCGACGCTCACATGGGCAATGACAGTGTGACCTGGAGGGGTGTGATTGGGAGGAACGGCCTGCCTGATATGAACCATAGTGGTGTTCAGTTATTTGACTTCTGTGCTAGTCACAGTTTGTCCATAACGAACACCATGTTCAAACATAAGGGTGTCCATAAGTGCATTTGGCACCAGGACACCCTAGATCGTAGGTCTATAATCGACTTTATAGTTGTATCATCAGACCTATGACCATATGTTCTGGACACTCGGGTGAAGAGAGGTTCTGAGCTGTCAACTGATCACCACCTGGTGGTGAGTTGGATCCGATGGCAGGGGAGGATGCCGGACAGGCCTAGTGCACCCAAATGTACAGTGAGGGAGTGCCGGGAGCGTTTGGCAGAGCCCCCTGTCCGGGAGATCTTCAACTCTCACCTCCGGCAGAACTTCAACTGCATTCCGAGGGAGGCTGGGGACATTGAGTCCAAATGGACTATGTTCCGAACCTCCATTGTTGAGGCGGCTTCCTGGAGCTGTGGCCGTAAGGTTGTGGGTGCCTTTCGTGGCGGTAATCCCAGAACCCGGTGGTGGACACCAGTGGTTAGGGATGCCGTCAAAAGCTGAAGAAGGAGTCCCACAGGCTAACCATGCCCGGTGAGTCGTCTGACAGTTTGTCTGTCAGCTGCGACAGGTATCAACGGGCTAAGCGGAGTGCAGCTTTGGCAGTCACTGAAGCAATAGCTCGGGTGTGGGAGGAGTTTGATGAGGCCATGGAGCATCACTTTCGGACGGCCTCAAAGAGATTATGGCAAACTATCAGATGACTCAGGAGGAGGAAGCGGTGCTCTGTACAGTATGGTTTACTGCTGACCTCAACTGGGGATATAGTCCGGAGGTGGAAGGAATACTTTGAGGGTCTCCTCAATCCCAATTACACGCCCTCCATTGAGGAGGCAGAGATGGGGGACTCAGGGGGGGACTCGTCCATCACAGGGGCTGAGGTCACTGAGGTTGTTAATAAGCTCCTCTCTGGCAGGGTCCCAGGGGTTGATGAGATTCGCCCTGAGTACCTTAAGGCTCTGGATGTTGTATGTCTTGGTTGACACGCCTCTGCAACATCGCGTGGAAGTCAGGGACAGTGCCTCGGGATTGGCAGACTGGGGTGGTGGTTCCCCTTTTTATGAAGGGGGACCGGAGGGTGTGTTCCAACTATAGGGGGATCACACTTCTCAGCCTCCCTGGGAAGGTCTATGCCAAGGTACTGGAGTGGAGAGTCTGTCCGTTAGTCGAATCTCAGATTCAGGAGGAACAATGTGGTTTTTGTCCTGGTCGTGGAATGCTGGATCAGCTCTTCACTCTCGCTAGAGTGCTGGGGGGTGCATGGGAATTTGCCCAACCAGTCTACATGTGCTTTGTGGACTTGGAAAAGGCATACGACCGTGTCCCTCCTAGTGCTCTGTGGGGGGTACTCCGGGAATATGGGGTATCAGGCCTATTGTTACGGGCCATTCGGTCCCTGTATGACTAGAGCGAGAGTTTGCTTTGCATTGCCAGCAATATGTCACTTGTTTCCGGTGAGAGTTGGACTCCGTCAGGGAGACACCTGATGGACATGACTTTGTCACAGATTCTGTTCATAATATTTATGGACAAAATTTCTAGGTGCAGCCAGGTGACGGAGGGGTGTCCGGTTTTGTGGACTCAGGATCGCTTCTCTGCTTTTTGCAGATGAGCCTGTGTGCGTCATCATGCCATGACCTCCAGCTATCATTGGGACAGTTTGCAGCTGAATGTGAAGCGGCCGAGATGAGAATCAGCACTTCCAAGTCTGAGGCCATGGTTCTCAGTCGGAAAAGGGTGGATTGCTCACTCCAGGTCAGGGATGAGTTGAGTCCCCAAGTGGAGGAGTTCAAGTATCTTGGGGTCTTGTTCACGAGTGAGGGAAGAATGGAGCGGGAGACTGATAAACGTATCGGGGCAGCGTCTGCAGTGATGCGGACTCTGTATCGGTCTGTAGTGGTGGAAAGGGAGCTAAGCTACTAGGCAAAGCTCTCAATTTACTGGTTAATCTACGTTCCTACCCTCACCTATGGTCATGAGCTTTGGGTAAAGACCGAAAGAACATGATCGCGGATACAAGCGGCCAAAATGAGCTTCCTCCGCAGGGTGTCTGGGCTCACCCTTAGAGATGGGGTGAGGAGCTCAGTCATTCGGGAGGGGCTCAGAGTGGAGCCGCTACACCTCCTCATTGAGAGGAGTCAGCTGAGGTGGTTCGGGCATTTGGTTAGGATACCCTCCCTCGGGGAGGTATTTCAGGCATGTCCCACTGGGAGGAGACCCCGGGGTAGACCCAAGACATGCTGGAGGGATTATATCTCTCGGCTGGCTTGGGAACGCCTCGGTGTACCCTTTGAAGAGCTGGAGGAGGTGGCTGGGGAGAGGGAGGTTTGGGCTTCTCTGCTGGGACTGCTGCCCCCGCAACCCGGACCTGGATAAGCGGAAGAAAATAGATGGATGGGTGGAAGATTTTCTTTGCTGGGGTTTAGAGTTATGGTTAGGAGTTTTATGATTCATTATATTATATATTTTCTCTGGAACTCATCTGGCTCTGGTCGCTACTCTGGAGTTTAGGGTTCACATCTGTAAAATCCCACTTTAAGCCCTAGTTAGCATGATTGTTAGCGGTCTACTGACGATCCCATGATGTGCATCTTCTCATTCTAGTTTGTGTTGACCTGCAGAGAGACGGGCTGTACAGTATTTTTACTGTAACACACTGACTCCCAGAACTCTACATGTTTCTGTGGTCATCAGTTTTCCTCAGGTGAAGTGGGTCTACAGTGACTGCAGCACCTTCTGGACACCAGAACACTGTGTTCCTCTGCATATTATCACACAAACAAGTGTGCCACAAGCTGCTCCATCAATGCACTCTATGACCACTGAGCCAGAGCCTGAAACCCAATCCTCAATAATAAAATCTATTGGCCCTGACAGGAGTTGGACTCTGCAGCACTAAGTCAGAAGATGATGGATGAGGGAACACACGATAGTCAACTGCTCCTTTATCACTTGTGTTATTTTCTACAAGATGGATAGTGATTGTCAGAACCCAGCAGACCCATGAGCTGACCTCTGACCTCATTCCTCGGTCCTTCCTTCAGACCAGCGCTGCTAATCTACTTTTCTTCCCAACTAATACTAAAACTGGCTGCTTTAAGGAGCCTTAGTCTATTTAACAGTGATGTTTTCTTCCTCTAACAAACTGGACGACAACCATTAGCTGGTCTTTATTGTGTCTCTGGCTCCTCAGACTGATTTATTTTGACTCTGTTCCTGATCATTTTAGTGCCTCACTTGGTTTTAAGTGCAATAGCTTTTATATGAAATAATTCCTGAGCACTAAGTATCCTGTTATTATTATAATTATTATTATTATTATTATTAATATCATCTATCTATCTCTCTATCTATCTATCCATCGTGTGTCCATCAGGTCAATGTTGAGTAAGGTAAAACATTTGGTTTCATATAATCAGATCCACACCAGCAGAGTTTCTACAAGTGTTTTAAATTACTGTTGTGTCAGATGTAATGATCCACACTGACTCAACATGGTTTCAACTCCAACTCTATGATTTCGTCCCTTAATGCAGCATTATCTACTAATCCCACTTTCACATAAGATCTCCCACTGTCCATATGTTCTAACATTAGCTACATGTACAGTGTGAGGCTCCCATCTTCCCACAGCATCATATCTTTGTTTGTTAAGATTGAATATTACGTAAGGCAGATTTGGGAAAATTTCTGGTCTTTGGAGGTCCAATTTGGGTTCAGTTCTATCAGGTATTCCAGATGTAAGCATAGAATTTGGATCTCAGATAGTTTTGACCTAGTCCTGTTCTTCTGTCATCCTATCATACAACTTCTCCCATTTCTTTTGCAGTTAAACAGAAAGTATTAAAACACTGAGCCAACCTTCATAGACTTACTTTATCAGTAGAGTCCCAAAGGTTTTTCTGTCAGGTCTAAATTTACATTAGGGCTCCATGAACCCCAAGACCTTCACCACTGCTGACCCAGAAGCTCCAGAAAAGTGGGCTCCAGTAGCTCAGAACCATCTAGATCAGACCCAGAAGTTCTGGGATGCTGTTCTGTGGAGCCATGAAACCAAACTGGACCTTTTGGGGCCTCTGGATCAGCAGTATGTCTGGAGGAGGAAGAATGAAGCTGATGCTGAAAAGCACAGCCTACCTACAGTGAAGCATGGTGGTGGATCAGTGATGCTCTGGGGCTGCTTTGCTTCCTGAACCACTGGAAACCTGCAGCGTGTAGAGGGTCAGATGGATTCCATCAAGGATCAGGAAATCCTAGAAGAAAACGTCTCCATCTGTGAGGAAGATGAAGCTTGGCCGTCATTGGACGTTCCAAAAGGACAATGATCCCAAGCAGTCCACCAAGGCTTGGTTTCAGAAGAAGTCCTGGATCATTCTAGAGGCCGTCACAGTCGCCCGACTGGAATCCATAGAAAATCTCTGGTGGGATCTGAAGAAGGTGGTTGCAGCAGGTAAACCAGGAATATTCCGGAACTGGGGGCCTTTGTCCATGAGGAATGGGCTAAGATTCCTCAGGAATGCTGCCAGAAGCTGGTGTCTGGATATGCATCAGGTTTGCAGCAGGTCATAGCAGCTAAAGGGTCTACAAAGAACTAGAGACGCTGGTCATTAAGGGTCATTTAGAGACTGAGGAGTCAGGAAACACTTTAATATCTGATTATTGATCTATTTAAACTGTTCTGATTGCAAAAGCTGATCAATAGTAGATTTACCAATAAACCTGATCTATAATGGGTGTTGAATAGTTTTGCTTCCAGCTGTATCTGTTGGAAAGTTCACCAGGATTTTTTTTTCAGGACATCAGTACTTTTGGGACCACAACAGCCAATGAGAGTGATTTCCTGGAGCAGATGAAAGTGCTACCAAAGAAAGGTAAGCATTTAACCCTTGAGGCTAACATTAGCTAGCACACCACCATACTGACAGAAACTCAATCTTGCCTCCAGTTTTTGAAGAATAGTAGTCCTTGATGACGTCATCCCGACTCATTTCTCACACTAAAGCTTTACTCCAGCCAGGTGTTGAATGACGTCAGCCTCTGTGTTGTTTACATCTGCTTCTACACGAGATCATGTGAGGCGGTGCATTGCTCCCATCACTCATAGTGTGTGATGCACCATTATTATCCCCAGCAGTGAGAGGACTACTAAGAGAGGAGGCTGACATCGGAATGGACTGTCTGTCCTCCATGTTCTCTTTCCGCAGCGTAACTCAAAAACTTTTCAACATTTTTCCACAAAACTTTCTGCACTGAACAAAAATATAAACACAACACTTGAAGTAAAAGATGTAAGACTTTGTCTCGGCACACAAAAGCTTTATTCCCCTGTCCCTTGTCAAATGTGGTTGACAAAGTTGTTTAAATCTGTGTTAGTGAGCATTTGATGGAGATAATCCATCCACCTGACGGGTGGAGCATGGGTGGAGCAGATCAAGATGCTCATGGAAATGGGAGCAAAAGCAAAAGTGTTACATTTCTATTTTTGTTTGGTGTACAAAACTTAAAGTGCTGAAGTGGTTCTTGTGAATTTTTGCCGTTGGTTGGTTTCATTTTCAGAGCAGATAACTCCTGTTCAATATATTATTGAATATTTTTTCACCAATCTTTATTAGATCTCCCATAAACTAGAGGTGCATTTGGACCTTTTTTCACAGATATGCAGTTAACAAGAATTACAATTAATAGGGACACCTTAAATAACTCAGGACAAAGAAAGGCCTCTGGGTTTACTTTAGGTACACTAACAACGAGCCAGAGGTATCGAGTAAAAAGTCTCACAAAGTCTGACAGAAAGAGCAAAATGCAGACCAGTTCTCACCCTTCCTCAGTAACTAGACAGAGGAAGGACTGAGTGTTTCATGCTTGTCTTCAAATCCTGTAATGTGAGCATATATGAGATTAGGGAGAGGAACACAGATGAAAGTTTTTAATCTGAACCGAGCTTGAGATGCAGCCATTCATTCATTCGTTCGTTCCTTCATTCATTCATTTTCTCTAACCTCTTATCATGTGTAGGGTCACAGAGGGACTGGAGCCTATCCCAGCTGACTTTGGGCAGGAGGTGGGGTTCACCCTGGACAAGTCACCAGTTCACCTCTACTGCATGTTTTTGGAGCTCCATCATAGTTAAACTGTCAGACCGAATTTAATGTTTAAATTTAATAACAAAGAAACCAGATTAATAGTCTTGGTTAGAAATGAGCAGCAAATAATGATAATAATAGCATCATAAAGGAAACAAATCTCTGACATCACAAGTTATTCAGTGTGTCCATCTTTGTGCCACATTCCATTTCAGGCACACAAACACTGTCAGAGATGAACGTGGTGGAGATTCATCTCATTCTCACATGACACATCATACAGTATGGTTGCAGTTATGCAATAGCTGTTCCACTGACTCATTGTGCTGGCAGGCTATTATATTAGGGACTTTTTGGAATGGCATCCATCCTACTAGCTCATAGATAGATGAGTGTATATCCCAGTTTACTCTCAGGCACAATGTAATAATTATTTATGGGTTGTTGTGTGTTTAATTATTTCTATAAACCTGATAATGAGTTGCTAAATCTGTCCAATGAACAACAGATGTGTTACTTACAGTAATCTGATAGTTAAACCCTGTAGAGGTACATATACCTGATCTGCAGGTGATTTGGATTGTTATGTGAGAATTTGCCAATGCATGTATGTTAATGTATGTTGGTACATGTGCTGTTCTGTATAGTGTTGCATGACATTAAACAAGCATACTACCTCATTTCTCCTACTAATGGAGGAATGTTGAGAGCCTGGCTTGGCAGCACTGCAGCATCATTTAGTGCAGCTGTGGGCGTCTGTGCCAGTGGCTCTGCTACCCATCAGTCATAGAGTCAGAGCAGGCCAACAGCTGAGCATTCTCCACACACACACACACACACACACACACACACACACACACACACACACACACACACACACACACACACACACACACACACACACACACACACACACACACACACACACACACACAACAAACCTGACACAACAGTGATGTCATTGTATTTGACAGGATATAACAGCACAATTGGCCTGATGTCCTGTGGTCTGTGGAAAATAATCCCAGCAACACAGAACCAGTAAACCCATCTCTCACAAATCTCCTACATGTTGGTTTGTTGGACCAGAGCTATATGCATGTATTTATATATAAATATAAGTCAGCGAGGCAAAGAACAGAGAGGAAGAGAAGACAAGAGGTGTGACGTACGACACAACAGCGGACATAACAGCTGATATGTTTCTCTATCTCTGCAGTTTAGTGTCATTTTCATACATAGTACTACAACATCACACCTGAACATACTACTACACCATCACACCTGAACATAGTACTACAACATCACACCTGAACATACTACTACACCATCACACCTGAACATAGTACTACAACATCAC
>CM075192.1:3162196-3172196 GCA_037577475.1 Chaunax sp. Z400 | reverse complement strand
GAGGTGTTAGAGGTCAGAGGGTACCTGAGAGGTGTGACATGGTGTCAACATGTGACCCACTGGGATGAGATCTGACCTACGGGGATGAGATCTGATCCACTGGGATGAGATCTGACCTACTGGGATGAGATCTGATCTACTGGGATGAGATCTGATGTACTGGGATGAGATTTGATCTACTGGGATGAGATCTGATCGGTTTACTGATACACATCCATCAGGTTGATGAAGTACTAAAAGATATGTCTATGCAGTTTTCTCACTTAACCATTGTAATGTATTGTTCCTTCAGGGCTACCATAGGACACCGACTTCATTTTATTTTTGCCTATGTGAGCCATACTCATACATCTCTATAAAGAACAACTATATTGTCAGTGTTGTATAATTCTAAAAAAGAAACAAAAAAACATGGTGGATAATAATAATAAGCGTAATGTAGACATTATGTCAGTGGAACATCTCTCTATGCTAGAATGTGCTAAGCTAACCGCAATCTACTGCTAAGTTATCATTGTCATCGGGATGCTGGGCCACACCCTATATCCATTAAAAATAATGATGTATCCATCTATTCCATTAAAAGTGCTTCATCAGCACAGAAAGGATTTATGTATTTAACATTTATAATGTAATATAATCACATGTCAGTGAGAGATAAACACAATATCTACATTAAACATATAAGATATATACTGATTTGCTTTAGAAAAATAAAATGCCTATTTAATAACAAACTATAACAATCTTTATTTTTCCAATATACAGTAGAATTGTGACAGATTTCAAAAGCTACATCTGATCCTGGATCCAAACACATATCACTGCATAATGTGCTCATAGCCTGCTCAGATCATGTGATCACTGATCGCTGACCCGTGTTACTGTCCTGCTCAGCAGATGGACTCTAAGGGACCGACCCACCACTGCTCCCTCAGAGCCACATGTGTTGCTCTAAACAGACTGTTACCCATCAGGGGTCACACCACCTGACCTCTCCTGTCTGCTGCTGGTGCTGGGCAGGTAGTGGATACAGGGTTCATCAGGGAGCAGGGAGATAACCTTAAATAACACTGCAGGCTCTAAAAGCAACACAATGAGCTGAAAGAAGTTCAGTAGAGCTGAGGGAGCTGCAGACAGGACGGCCCTCATAGAGTACTCCACTGTGGCCGACCAATCACAGGCTCTTCTCAGACAGAAGTGGAACACTAAACTTTGAGTTGTGAGGATTTCCTGGGGCTGTTTCTCTGACACACTCGGCCTCTACATGTGTGTGAGTGGCTCTAGATACTTTGACTTGTTTGCACCATTATGAGTGGTCCCTCAATCCATCATCAGCTTCACAGCCAGAAGCTAAAGCCTTACAGTGTTCTGGCTTCTTCTCACAGGTATTCAGTGATGAAGTCCTGGCTGGTGACTAAAAGAGGAATGTTGGGGCCTGTCAGTGAGGGGCATCAGTTCAGATCTACAAATGCAGAGCATTTATTCCCACTGGTTCTTGATTTCCCCCAAGACGTCCCGTTACTGTTGTAAAAGTTGTTGTAAATGTTTTGTACAGGGGCTGATTTTGCAGATTATTTAATGTCATTTCTCAGGTAGAAGTTTTTTCTTTGTGTCTCCTACACTCTGAACATCTCTGCACTGTGCTCTCAGGTTTGTCTGCACACTCACACAAAATCACAGTGTTGTGGTGCATTCATGTGGTGTCCAGAAAATTGGAAAAATGACTTCGCATTGGGAAAATTAATGTCAATGCCACCTAAAGTAGAAACAATGACTTGGAAACTTTTTTAAACACAAGAGGTTGACTTCAATGTCATAAATGGAAAAAGGTCAGTTAAAGTAATATGGTGGTTGATGGTTAAGATGTGTGTTATTTTTAACCACCGTAGGAAGTTCACTTCAGCCACAGACCACTGGAAAAGTGTTTATCTGATACTTTAATATGTCTGTAACAGATTACTTATGGACTTACTTTGAAAACTATCCTGTAAGACATTGTTTTGGGTTCAGAGACATCGTTTGGGATTGTAATCCTTCCAGGTGCTTTGTTATCTATCACAGAAGCTGGTATTACTTTCTGAAAATGGATAAATCATTATCTGTTATGAACAGAGTGTAAAGATCTGAACTGAAAGTCACTAAATGACTGGGTCGAACTTACAAACATGATTAAATATTGTTCATCTGTAGGTTGACTTGACTCAAGACCCCAAATGAAATTAAATGTATGATCCAATTAAACACATTTACTCCAGCATACAATCACTGACTGTTTCAGTCCATCGTGCACAGGTAGAAATGATCACTGTGACAAGGTGTGTAAAGAATGCTCTGTGTTTCAGGTTAATGGTGTGGATGTTTAGCCGTCTACCTCTGGCCAATAGGGGCAGGTGTTAGCTGTAAAACCAATCGCTAACCTCCCCCCTGCTGTTTACTAGCACAGCAGGCTAGCCAGGCGTGAGCCTTGTGCTCATGGGACACCAGTGCTCAGCTCTACTAGACGTAATCTGTACCAGGTGCTGTCAGTCATGCCAACATGAGCATGTGATGTGATGTCATGAGTGACAAGCCATCCACACACACTGTGCACAAAGAGCTGGTTCTGCTCTGGGCTCCGCTGAGAGGAAGTTACTCTCAGACACTAATTGTTAGAGATTTACAAGGAGCGATATAATTGATTGGCTTAATTTAACACAGTGTGAATGGTTGTTTCTCACTCACTCTGTAAATGTTGCTCCGGTGGATCAGGTGGCAGCTCTGTCCCTGAAGGCAGTGAAGCAGGTCTGAGCAGACGACTGGTGTTTGGAACCATTACTTCTCCAGGACAAAAAGAAACCTGACAATGATTGTTATTACATGCATTACACAGCTTAGAGGCTTTCATAGACTTAGTGTAGAGAAGGTAAAGTAAGAACATGGCTGGTTTTCTCAGTTAAGAAGAATCAACTCTTCTTAAAAAAAACAAGTTATTTATTGATGATTGATAATATTATTATTTACTGCTTAGCCTCTCGTATTTAATACCATTGACAAAACCATCCTCACTAGAGAGCACATCATTATCATTGAAACTGGACTAATCAGGAGTTTCCATTTTAAAACCAAAACAAAAGCTTCTAATAAATAGTACAACAAACAAACAAGTCAGAAGAAATATATCATCTTTACTTACAAAAAACGTCATTGAAACATTTATTCACATAAAATATAATTATTTACATTCACAAGTTTCCTTGGTAATAGTAGTTGTACAGTTTGATAGAACATCCTTTAAATTAAAAAATCCACAAAATGTTATTTAAATATGTCAAAAACCTTGAGATATATCTCCTACACAAACGGACAGACAGACGTGTGATCACTAACAATCAACAGAAGGTGGAGGTAATGAACAACAACCTGGAGCTGCTCTCGGCTGGTTTGGTACCATTTAGTAAACTCGTTGTTTCTGGTCAGCTAACATGGGAAACCATAGGGTTCCATTCTGGGACCTCTTTTCTTCACTATGTCAGTTATATGAGTCATATCCTCCACCACAACATCCCCTACCAGAGTTATGTGGATGATACACATTTAAACATGCAGACCTCACAAGCTTGCTTTACTATAGTCTAATGAAATTTAATGGCTATTTCCTTCGTACATGCCTTAAAAAAGCCCATCATGTCGCATCTCACAGTGTTAAAGAAAAAAATCCTGGATCTTTATCCTCATCCACTTCAAAACAACTTCTTTCTTCCTCTTCATCTGAATCCCTTCATAATAAAAGTAATCCTGCTGACAGACAAAGAAACAAACCAACACTGTAAAAACATTACCTCAGCTAATTAATGAATGGTAAGAGTGAAGAACTGGATGGACTCTCAAAATGTAAAAGGAAAACTTAAACTGGGTAACCATATGAAATTAAATTAGTGTCATTGTTTGCAACAAAAGGTTTTTATTTGGTTCCTAATGACATCAGCATCTGGTCTCTGTCCTCCTCACTGCTAAACCGCCTTATGTCTATGAGGTCTACCAGAAAATAACAGAGAAATTAGGCTTGAAGGAAGAGAGGGGTGATGAGACAGGAGATGGAGAAATAAAATGGATTGTATGTATAAAGAGGAACAGACACAATAGAAGACTGTACAACATTAAAATAAAAAGGAAGAGTCACACCGTATGAGTATTATTTCCCAGGTTTTCAGGTAAGCAGCCCAAAGCACAGATAGTCACACATTCATACTTATTCCCATCACACATACTGAAAGAAAAGGAGGACGAGATAATAAAACAGTCTCACATTAGAATGATCCCTCAGCTGGTTAAAGAAAGGGGCCATTATTACTAAGCAGGGCCAAGTATTATGTGGGGGCTCAGGGAGTCCTCCCTCACACAAGTCTGGGTATGAAGCATTTATATTCTTTACTCTGGTGACTTTTTATGTAAGTAATAACAACAAATGTACCTAAACATGTGATCAACTCTGGGTGTGATTATTGTTGGAAATTCAGGTACAAGACAACAATGTAAATGCCCCAATCTCTACAGCAGGGGTCATTAACTACATCTGTCTGAGGGACAGCAGAAGGAGGAACAGCCTATAAACAGACAGCTAATAATACAGACAGACTGCTAATACACCACTAATGGACAGCAAATAGACTGCTAAAAGACTGCTAAAAGACAGCTAATAGATAGCTAATAGATAGCTAATAGACTGCTAATAGACAGCTAATAGACTGCTAATAGACACCTAATAGACCGCTAATAGACAGCTAATAGACAGCTAATAAACAACTAATAGACCGCTAATAGACAGCTAATAAACAGCTAATAGACAGCTAATAGATAGCTAATAGATAGCTACTAGACTGCTACTAGACAGCTAATACACTGTTAAAAGACTGCCAAAAGACAGCTAATAGATCGCTAATAGAATACACCGCTACTAGATGGCTAATAGACACCTAATAGACAGCTAATAAACAGCTAATAGACAGCTAATAAACAACTAATAGACCGCTAATAGACAGCTAATAAACAGCTAATAGACAGCTAATAGATAGCTAATAGATAGCTACTAGACTGCTACTAGACAGCTAATACACTGTTAAAAGACTGCCAAAAGACAGCTAATAGATCGCTAATAGAATAGACCGCTACTAGATGGCTAATAGACACCTAATAGACAGCTAATAGACAGCTAATAGACTGCTAATAGACACCTAATAGACAGCTAATAGACAGCTAATAGACCGCTAATAGACAGCTAATAGACCGCTAATAGACAGCTAATAAACAGCTAATAGACCACTAATAGGCCGCTTATAGACAGCTAATAGACCACTAATAGACCACTAATAGAAAGCTAATAGGCCGCTTATAGACAGCTAGAAGACCACTAATAGACCACTAATAAAAAGCTAATAGACCGCTAATAGACAGCTAATATACAGCTAATAGACCGATAATAAACAGCTAATAGACCGCTAATAACAGTTAATAGACAGCTAATAGACAGCTAATAGACCGCTAATAGACAGCTAATAAACAGCTAATAGACCACTAATAGGCCGCTAATAGACAGCTAATAGATGACCGTAGTGATTCTCCAGAGTCACCTCCTGTCATCAGTGCACTGCTGTTCAGTATGACCAGTATCAAAGCTGTGTTTGCCTTGTCTCCAGCTGCTTGACCCTGAGGATTGAGGTCCTCACACTGAGGACACACTGGGTCTGTTCCACTGTTAATGAACGTTACATGTGTTCATTTTCTGAATGTCCAGATGTGGCCTGTGGGTCACCAGTTGAAGCTCACTGCCCTATGGTGCAGACTCCTCCCTTTTTATCCTTGAGCCTATATGTGGTTTTAAAGATGGAGGGACGCTACTGGTTAAGTTTTAATTCCCTGAAGGCTTTCATCTCGTTTCCTCTGAGTGTACATCTACAGCTTGATGTTTAATAGTTTTCCATGTTTCCCACCCTGAGTGTCACTTATGTCAAACATCCTGTCACATGACCACGGTCAGTGTCTATGACAGAGTAATGAGAACATGACAGACGACAGAGCTGCTGTGTGTTTGTTTGTTCAGTTATTCTTTCCTCCATCCAGCCTTGTCATTAAAATAAAATAAAAACTACAAAATAAGGATGCTGATTAAATACACAACATGTCATCCTTATTCTAATATATGAAACAACAGGAGGTGGAACGTGGAGACAATCAGCCAACACAGCTTCTCACTTATTCACTTATGTTATTCACCTCAGTGAATATATGAAATACCTGATACCTTACTTTCATACAGTATATCATCAACACACAGAGGGTGGCAGTGATGTCGACATCACACTGCTGTGTCCTCTCTTTAATGTTTGTGACTCATACATCTGTTGTCACTAATAATCACGTCTGTGTCATGATGACAGGTGTAAACTCTCAGCTTTTGTAGAGGTCATGTTAAAAGGTATTTCAGTTGTGTATTCGTTCACAGACGTGTTTGGTGTTTGACACAAACCTGTAGCGCTGCTGCTGGGTGGGATTACTGATTCAAAGGATACCAAGAACAGAGTTAATGTTTAGGGGTTTTTCCACTGTGTTGGTTTTGGTTGGACAGTCGGTCAGAGTTCCAGGTGTCACCAATTAGAAACCCTCAGGACAAATCTGAACTGTAAGAGTATTCTATCTTGACCACAAAGCCTTTTTGACATAATGGAAAAAAAAAATTAATTTGAACTTTTGTCATGGACAGGGATTTTGAACAGGCGCCATCACAGCCGGCTCAGTAGATCTGCCTGGGTCCTATCTGGGTCCTAACTCTAGCAGGACATATGAGTTCATAAAAAAATCAGTTTGTAAAAACACTGGTGACTTATGATTCTTTAGGAGTCATGAACATGGAAACACATTTAACTCATGCTGACTATCACAAACAAAAATGCACTCAAAGCCTTTTGATTCTATTTCTGCTCTATATGATCTATATGATACTGCTGTGATGCTGCAACAGAGAAAGGTGTGAAATACTCAGGATCCACCACAGGTTCATTTCATTCAAGAAAGACGGTTAGAAAGAAGTTATTCAAGTTGCTCATGTTAAGTATTATTATTATTTTATCAGCTTCATCTGTTGTATTTATCATCATATTAATGTATTTATCATTATTTCATTGTATTTACCATTGTTTTATTGTATTTATAATTTTATATTATTGTATTTATTGTTGTATTAATAAATTTATTGTTGTATTATTGTATTTATTGTTGTATTAATGCATTTATTGCTGTATTATTGTATTTATCATGGTATTATCATATTTATTGTTGTATTATTGTATTTATTGTGGTATAATCATATTTATTGTTGTATTATTGTGTTAATCGTGGTGTTATCATATTTATTGTTGTATTATAGTATTTATTGTATTAATGTATTTATTGTTGTATTAATGTATTTATTGTTGTATTATAGTATTTATTGTATTATTGTATTTATTGTTGTATTATTGTATTTATCGTGGTATTATCATATTTATTGTTGTATTAATGTATTTATTGTTGTATTATTGTATTTATCGTGGTATTATCATATTTATTGTTGTATTATTGTATTTATTGTTGTATTATTGTATTTATTGTGGTATTATCATATTTATTGTTGTATTAATGTATTTATTGTTGTATTATTGTATTTATCGTGGTATTATCATATTTATTGTTGTATTATTGTATTTATTGTTGTATTATTGTATTTATCGTGGTATTATCATATTTATTGTTGTATTAATGTATTTATTGTTGTATTATTGTATTTATCGTGGTATTATCATATTTATTGTTGTATTATTGTATTAATCGTGGTGTTATCATATTTATTGTTGTATTATTGTATTTATTGTTGTATTAATGTATTTATTGTTGTATTATTGTATTTATTGTTGTATTATTGTATTTATCGTGGTATTATCATATTTATTGTTGTATTATTGTATTTATTATTATTTTGTCGTCTCTGACTGTGTGCATTGTGTTTTATTACTGATGCCCCTCTGGGACAAATGTTTAACTTGACTTGAACAGATCAAAAATGTTAAATGCTCACACATATATGACAAACATTCCTCCATGCTATATTTTCTACCAAGCTTGTTTACTTCTACAAATATAATTAGCTGATAAAAACAAACAAACCAAAAAATAATTTTAAAAAACAAGCAATTGTGCACAAAATTGTTTGGGATTTATAGTTTTCACCACAGCAGTTAGTGGTGTGTATTCTGGAAATTTATGACTGAATGGGGAAAAAATCATACAGACTTAGAAATTATCTTAAGAAATAATCTCATTTGCCCTAAATTGACTGACCAAAGGAGGATTTAAGTGAATTAATGTCATCTCAGAGTAAAATGATGGATTGAATTTCAGTGCTTGTGTTCATAGCAGAGGGATTTTTCCAGAGGCTTCCGTTTGCTAGCAGACAGTTTCGTAACAGAGGCCTGTGTCTGAATCTGGCCTCAGTATCACAGACATTTTCCAGACCCATCACTGATCCTGACTGTATCAGGAAAGGAAAAGTTAGAGGACAGGGAGGCACCTGTATGTGCAGATGATCCATCAGAGGCTGGACCTCCTCTCCTCCTTACACGTTCTACCTATGGAATCTGAGAATGATGAATGAAGCTGGAAACGGTGAGGCGCATTCTCACAACACTGGTTTGTGTCTGTCAGCTGCTGCAGGAGGGCAGCTGTTAGACGCATATTAAACAGCATTTTTCTTCGCCTTATGTAAACTTTGCTTTTTCTGTTTTGTAATATTACGACCAACAGTAGAAACACATATTTTTTTAATGTCATGCCATCCTATTCATATTAAATATCAAAGATAAATTCTGGTTCACATCTTTATTCACCCTTTAGACATACAGAAAAATCATTTTTGTGCAGATTAGTGGTTTTTGTCTTAGTGTTTACAAGTCAGAAAGTGTGGATGGTGATACAGAGAACAACAATAGTAACTACCGTGCGTTTCTACCTCCAGCATTTATCACTACTTTACACCTCCTGAATGGATTAGATGTTATTCTGGACTTGTAGGATGACGTCATTCTTCCTGCAGAGCTGTGACAAGTTGTTCATGTGTTGCTGGAGCAGGATCTCTCTCTCTCACCTGGTGATCCTGAACGTCCCATAGATGCTCTATTGGGTTGAGATCTGGTGAATATGCTGGTCAAAGAAGGACAGCGACATTGTTCTGGTCCAGGTAGGCTACTCCTGACAGACATGAGCCACATGTGGTCTGGCATTTTCATGCATGAAGGTGATGCCTGATTGCTTTATCCTGGGAATGACATGTGGACCTAGGACCGTACAGGGTTTTTAAAATTATGCGTTTCCACTGTTGCTCAGTATAGAATGAGAAGAAGGATGGCTGACTTTTTCCTTTAAGAAGCCACAGGCTGAAGAAGCTAATGATCTGTCTCTAATCTATCTGAATCCATTAGAGGAAGACAATAACTCCTCCACACTGAAAGCATTTCATCTTTACTATAAGGGCCTTAATGCTGCAGGTCCAGGACCTCCTCCTCCAGAACCTGGACCATTACTCGTGTCAGGACAGCCCAGGAGGATTCTGATAAACTACCCACAGGGGGCCTTCATGGAGGTTATTCCACATTACAGTCAATGAATCTGATGGACTAGAGGCAGTCTGATGGATGTCCAGCTTCATTCTTGTCTGGAAACGTAAATCCATCGGCCATTAAACGCTGGAATGATCCAGTCAATAATGATTGGTGATGTGTGTCTGAGTTCTGTTTTTATGGAGGGCCTGCCAGTGTATTAACTGTAATGGATTACTATGAACCAGTCAGAGGTCAGCCATTATGTTATTGATTGTTTGAAAATGAATAGGGGCTGTTAACTATGGTGGCTGGGTGGTTCCAACATGCTCCAACTATCCAAACGTTTCCATCAGGATAAATGTGCCGCAGCTTCAGGGGATTATGTTTTCATG